>JABUQX010039544.1:15000-38231 GCA_015478945.1 Trachelipus rathkii
AATATTGTGCAGATTTTTTCGAAGTGTTTCTTTCCACACACCCTCATCATCCATTTCAATCAGTTACAAAAGCACCAATCCCCTATTCATTATTCTAAGCAGATTTCCCTTATTCTCATTCTTAACCTTTTTCGCGCTTCTTCCAGAAGAGCTTCCTATTCCCTTGTATGTCTCATCATCTCCTTCCAAACTGTTCATTTAACCTCTTGTTTTCTCCTACGTATGCACCTTTTAGTTATTTCTTTTTTTCCTTCCTTATATAATTCCAAGCATCTTTTCTTTTGAAACTTCATCATTTTGCTTTTAGTACTTCAACCACGCTTTCTTTTTTACCTTTAACCGCTTAAATCACCTCTTCATTCCACCATTCGCTGTTAAAATTCCTATTCCTACTTTGTAGCACATCCACACACTTGCCTTGCACTACTAACAAATTGCTTCCTTCATTTGCCCCCTAGATTTGTTCAGTATCAACTTGTTCACATTCAACCGATTTACTAACGAGCGCTCTGACATACTTATCCTTATTGTCTTGCTCACTTAACTTCTCACTTAATTTTACCTACTTCTTTCGTATCACCTTCCTCTCCATCCAAGCCCCACTAACATAATTTTACATAGAACAACATAATGACCGATAATCCCATTCCTAAACCCTCACTGATTTAAACATCCATCACTCTCTCCTCTTCTCCTCAACATTTTTCCTCTGACATTCCATGTACCCATACATTCATACAATTTCGCCGAAATTAGAAGGTCGTTTACGGCGATCACGACCATCTCCGAGGCATGCATCAGCATTCCTAGCAAGAGATAGGTGGTAGTGGGCAGCCAACCCAACTACCACCGCCCCTTAGTCGACTTCTACGACACGCAAGGACATACGATGTGGGGAAATTTTCTCCCCCGCACACAGGGATATGAGTAGTAGGGATTCTGTAAGGTGTTATCTAGAAGTGGGGTGTGTACTTTAATCATGTGTATATGATATGTTGGATAAATGGTGTTATAATATGTTTGCTGGAGGATGAGTGTGTGAAGAATATAACGCAAAACGAGAAAGACGCACCATTAAAAATGGAGGTAATTTCATCGCTTCGAGTATGCGTGTACTCCTCCCTCTATAATATATATATATATTATATATATATATATATATATATATATATATATATATATATATATATATTATATTATATATATATATAATATATATATAATATATATATATATATTATATATATATATAATATATAATATATATTATACTTGACAACAACTATATATTATAAACTTACCTTTCAACTTATACTTATTAACATTTTCGTCAAGCATCAACGGAATAAACTGAGAATGAGATCTTAATATCTGGTACAAGATTCTGAGTGGTAAAACACCATCATATTTCCTTTTGGAGTATATAATCGGAATTAGATGAATGAGAACATTCATCAGTTTTGAGCCATTTAAAACAATAACATTTAAGTCTTCTTTCAGAACCTTTAATTTAAAAAAAAAAAAAAAAATCTATGAAGCATTTTTTTATGTAAAACATAAGAAAAAATTTTTAATCCTAATTTAATTTTAATAAACTTTAAAAGATTTTAATATATAAATATATATATAATTTTTTTAAATATATAAAATATTCATATACAGCCTGAGCTTTCTACTGTATTATATATAATACGATACTCCAAATTGATTTTACAGCTCAGAGTTCAAATCATGGTTCATTTGAAAGAACATTATTTAAATTTCATGCAATATCCTCACTTTATTTGCAATTAGGTAATAAAGACTCTTTAAATAAGAGAAATGACTTAAGTGAAGCAATAATTCATAGAACTGTTATAAACGGTTACAAGTAAAAAAGCGTAATTGAATGTTCTAAAAGCAAATGATGAAGTTTCAAAAGAAAGATGCTTGGAATTATATAAGGAGGAAAAAAGAAATACTAAAAGGTTCATACGTAGGAGAAAAGAAGAGGTAAATGAACAGTTTGGAAGGAGGATGAATGGGGACTTACAAGGGAATAGGAAACTCTTCTGGAAGGAAGCGCGAAAGGTTAAGAATGAGAATAAGGGGAACCTGCTTAGAATAATGAATAGGGATGGTGCATTTGTAACTGATGAAATGGATGTGAGGGGAGTGTGGAAAGAATACTTCGAAAATCCAAGATGAAGAATTGGCAGTGGATGAAGAGGTGATAGTGAAAGTGTGTGGGTTTGATGGTGCAAGAAGGAATAGGTATTTTGGGGATGAGATTATTAGTAAGGAGGAGGTAATGGGTAGAGTGAGAAATTTGAAGAATGGTAAATCTGCAGGTATAGATGAAATTACTGGTGAAATGATAAAGAACAGAGGCGAGGTTGGTGATTGATTGGATTCTGGAAGTTGTGTAATAAAGCGTTTATGGAGGGTAGAGTTCCAAGGGATTGGAGGAGAGCAGTAAATAGTACCTTTATATTAGGGTAAGGGAGATAAAGGGAGCTGTATAAATTATAGGGGAATAAGGTTTATTGAGTATTGTAGGGCAGGTCAATATGCTGGTATTTTGGGTCGAAAGAGTGCGCTTCGAGTGACTGAAGAACTGATTGGTGAAGATATACAAGGTGCGTTTAGGAAGTGGTAGAGGATGTGTGGATCAAAATCTTTACATTGAAACAAATGATTGAGAAATGGGAGAAAGAGATAAATTGTATTTAGGTTTTATGGATTTGCAACAGGCGTAATAATAGTTATTTAATAGGGAAGCTTTATGGCAGGTGTTTATTGATTTTTATGGTGTTGGTGGTAGGCTTCTGATGGAATCAAAAAGTATGTACGACGTAGTGAAACGTGTGTAAGAATAAATGGTGTCATGGTGATTGGTTTAGGATTAATAGGAGAGTGAGATAGCGGAGTATGTCTCTTGGTTATTCAATTTGTATATGGATGGGTTTATGAAAGAATTCGAGGTGGGGATGGCAGGAAATGGTGTTAGAATTGATGGAGAATGGAAGGTGGAGGGTGCCCTACTATTATATGGGGATGAATTTGGTTCTGTGTGGCGAAATTGAAAGAGAAATTTGAGAGGATTGGTAGAGAGATTTTGGCAGGGTGTGGTAAAAGGAGGGGTTTGAAAAGTAAACATAGATAAGGGTAAGGTTTTGGTTGTGAGTGGGACAGTCTCAGTGTGAAGTTATGTAGATGGTGAGCAGCCTGAACAAGTGTCCTGAGTTTAAATATTTAGGGTCATGTGTTGGATGAGAAGGGAACGGATGATGAAAGAGTGTAAGTAGGAAAGTTGTGAATGGCAGGAAGGTTGCTGGTGCAATTAAATCGTTGGTGAAGTATAAAGGGACCTAAGTCTTGAGTGCGCTTAAGGGTCCTTACATGAGGGTATGTTGTTACCGGTGTTAATGTATAGTAGTGAAACTATGGTTTGGAATAAGAAGTATAGATCTAAAGTTCAATCTGTTCAGATGGACAATCTTAGGGGCATGCTAGGTTGAGAAGAATTGATAAAATGAGGAATGAACGTATTAGAGTTGTGTGGTGTGTAGAAAGGGGTTAAATGAGAGAATAAATGAAAGTATGTGAGATGGTTTGGTCATGTGGAAAGGATGGAATGATAGTCGGTTGGTTAATGCGGATGTATAGTGGTGAGTGTTTTGGGAAACCGACCGGCTGGGAGACCGAAGAGAAAGTGGAATGAGTCGGTGAACGAAATGTCTGAAAGGAGAGAAATGTGAGTTTGGCAAGAGGCGAGAATAAAAGGCATAATAGGAGTGAAATGGCGGGATTTTGTATGGGGCATGGTTGTGGACCACCTGGGCCAAGGGATAGAACTCTTACATTGACGATTTTACCATAGTGAGGGTCCGTCGCGGTCCCATGAGCTCTAGTGGATATTCTGTCTGTGACGAGTTCTCACTAATTAATGGTACAGAGCCTGCTATAAAGGGCTGGGCTTTCCTTTCGACTTTTGTCATATTCTTCTACTTCGCTTTTCTTTTGCGATGCATGACACGCACCTTACCCCAGTCTTGGGGAAAAGAGGTGGATAAAGAAAGTATAATTATATATATAATATATATATATATATATATTATATTAATATATATATAATAATATATATATATATATATATATATAATATTTATATATATATATATATATATATATATTACTAATTAATGGTACAGAGGGGTCGTATACGGCTGGGCTTTCCTTTCGAATTTTGTCAATTCTTCTCTGCTTTTCTTTTCCGAATGCATGACACGCAAACCTTACCCCCCCAAAGCTCTTGGGAACCAGAGCAACGGTAAGCAATACAGACAAAAAAGAAGAAATATAAAACTATACTACTAAATCACGACATAATCACCTATCATACCACTTAAACCTATACCATATAACAATCATTAAATTATATATATATATATATATATAATATATATACTTACTAAATACTATATATATAAAATATATAGATATCATATACCACTCATATATAACATATAATAGTCATATATATAGATAGTAACAAACCTTTTTGACGAAATTGAGCCACAACTGATTGGAATAAAAACTTTTTCTTACAAGTTTTTCATCTACTTTCTTGATATTATCCATCATAGTTTCTGCCACTCTTGCAAAATAATTGTCATCATCCATTTTTCCATAAAGTTTCGTAACATTATTCATTAAAATGGACAGGAAGCAGACATGTGAATGAGATGGTAAATCAATGTTGTTGCCAGCAATTGCTTGTTTTTTCCTAACGTAGTCAAAGAATAGTTTTAAAGACTCTATATGATAGAGAGGTTCATCACTATCATTATAAAATCTGCGGCACACAGTCACTACATCCGAAATTTCTATAAATAAAAAAAAACTTACCATTACTTATAATAATAATAATAATAATAATAATAATAATAATAATAATAATAATAATAATAATAATAATAATAATAATAATTTAACGTATTCTTTTAGCAGCTTGGTAGAAAAGCAATATTTCACAAATTATTAGCATTCTAAATGTTATCGTCTACAGCTTCTATGATTTATGCAGTAAAGTGTCATATCAGCATGAAATAGATAGTTGTCTTAAATCTAATATCCAATAAACGTCTTCAAACTAATACAGAAATAGAAAAGACAAATACAAAAACTATAACACTAAATAAATAAAAAAAATGAAATTACAAGAATTTGAAACCTGCAAATGAGTAAGGAGTGTGATAACAAAACTTTCAGTGAATGAGTGAGTGGTTAGTTTGTCTAATGAAAATAAAGCCCATTCGGTGTATAATTCATATTCCCCTTAGTCTGTATAAGGATTATAGGTATTTATGTGGACAATTTACTCATTCTATCCTTAACTATAGACATCACTTAATATTTATTGCTATCATTACCAATAAAAGTAATGCAACTTTTACTAATGCTAATTAATATTATTTCCTAAATATACAAGATCTGATCTTTCTCAAATTTGTAATTAGGACATGCATAACATAGAACTTCTTTACAACAATAATTATGAAATTTTTTCCTTCAATTAAACTAAAACTCAGTCCCCTGGGTAGTGAATGCAAATATCAATCTAAACTAAATAAATATCAAACAAAGCTATATTTACATAGTAGTTAACAATTAACTTACCAAACATATCTTTTGAAAGCATGTATTTTGTAGCCTGTTGATAGTTGACGTAATCATGGTTACCGGATTCTAAAGCACATTTAATAAGGCGACTTCTTATCATCATAAGATAAGTATTAACTAAGGAATTACATTTTGAATTTTCCTTAATGAAGGACATTACAAATGGCACTTGACAGCATAGGTGGATTTTCATGCCATTTAAATTTTCCAGAAGTTTGTCTCTAACATAGAGGCTTTGGAGAAGAAGTATTTCATTGAAAGTTTCATTAAAAATCCTGCTCTTTAGGATGGTCTTTAAATCATCTGAAAAAAGAATAAAGTTTAAAGTTAAAAGAGTTTAATTGGCGGTGCCCAACCCGTAGCTCGAGAGCAACGTGTTGCTCGCGTACCGTTTTAATGTGGCTCGGGGCTCGCGTATTCAGATTCATTACGTTTATTAAAAATAGTTTTAAAAATTATACATTAAAATTATACAAAAAAAAGGTAGTTGTCTTATGTAAGGCTCGCTTAAAATTTTTACATTCTAATTTGCTTGAGAAAGACTAAAGGTTGGGAACCACTGCATTTAAATATAGCTTTTTAAAAATTCATGGTACAATACATAAAAAGCTTAAAATGTAATAGAAAAACTAAAACTGATGAAAGATCTTGAACTACTTGAATGATCTACATTAAAAAAATGTTTTGTTATTTTCTTGTTTCATTTTCCCTTAATTTCATTAGACTTTATTTCATTTAAAAAAAAAAGATAAATAAATAAATAAATAAAATAAAAAAGGGCTACTTTTTAAAAGAATAATCTACTCACCAAATGCAAAATTCGAGGCAATTTCTGGTTTAAAATAGACTGATGCATAATCTGATAAAAGATTAAAAAACTTAAAAAAATCTACTTCTGAAGACTTCCGATGTCTTGCCAGGTAAATCATTTTTTTAATAACTTCAACAGTGACGTCATTGGAGGGCTGACAATGCAGACTAGAAATGTATTTTAATATCTTAAATGCTTCATTAATAATATTAAAACTCTCAGTAAAATTGTCCGTATCTCGCTTTAATAAGGAAATTATAATCTTTTCAATATCATCACAACATAAATTCGTATAGTTTTTAAAGAACACAGATAATGATGCTGAAAGCCTCTCATCTTCATCTTCAAATGAGGTATTAAGATATGATATAAACTTTTCCATAAAAGGTTTAATGAACCTGTGAAGTTCTGTGTACTTTTCAAGAACAACTTGCAGAACCAAACTCTCTAAGTCTTTGTAAAGTAACGCAGAAGAGAATGGCACATAATTACGAATAGTAAAAGGATGATTTATTAAATGTTCAAATAATTGTAAGTACTTGAAAGGCTCTTTCTGAGTTATGTGAATTAACTTTTTAAATATTTTAAGAAAATATTTTAGCTTTTTCATATCATTATCACTCTGGAAAGATTTGAATTCACTTTGAATATAAGAAAACACTTGTCTACATAAGCCATCTAATTGGGTGCTGTCATGATTACCCTCTAAATTGTCTAACAGGGGTGACTTTAGCAGCTTGGGTGAAGTTTCACTAATAAATATTAACTTCAAATGAGATGACAAGTTTTCCTCAGAAGAAATTGTTGTAGAGATTGGCTGCTTGTTTATCCAGTAACATAGGTACTTCTTCGTATCACCAATAAGTATATTTCTCTCTAATAGATAATTGCTTAAAACAGATGGGGTATCAATACGGTGAATGTATTCTTCAACAACATTCATAAAATAGCTGAGAATATTATTATTATTATCTTCTTTAAGAACATCTATAGCACCGAGAATAAAGCAAGAAAACGGAATTACAATAGTCCTTGAATTAATATCTTCATTGTCCCCAATTTCAATTGATGGATCCATTTGATTAACATAATCAAGAACATTGATTTGAGAATATGATTCTGGAACTTCTAACTCAACACTTAGGCTCGTCATTATGTCTAAGTATGAGAAAAAATTGGATACAGTTTTTGACACTACTTTAGCAAAAAACTTTGAACAATCATATCGATTTCTGCTGTTTATGTTATTTAACCAAATTTCCACATAATTTGGGCAATATTCTGATAAACCCCAATTATCAACCGATGCCTTCACCAACTGAAAACATAATTCCTTTATTTCAATGTTAAGACTGCTATAATCAGAACTGGTAAGGCTATCATTAGTGTACAAATCAACTAAACAAACAAAAAAGTTTTCAGCAATTATGACATCATTTTCTTGATCTATTTGGTTCATTGAGAACCCAAAAGCCTCAAAATGGTTTTCTTTCTGTGCAAGAATTAAAATTTTTAATAAATTTGCAACTATCTTATATTTAACATTAAAATCATTAGCAGGGAAATTTGATTCAGTCTGTAACATTTTAAGGGGATTGAATTTCAATCTAACATTAGAATATC
Source organism: Trachelipus rathkii (assembly GCA_015478945.1). Classification (NCBI taxonomy): domain Eukaryota; kingdom Metazoa; phylum Arthropoda; class Malacostraca; order Isopoda; family Trachelipodidae; genus Trachelipus; species Trachelipus rathkii. The sequence goes on from JABUQX010039544.1 coordinate 23,099, forward strand.
CAAATAATTCGACATAACTCTGCAGATATTCACTCAAATCAAGAAAAAGAATATATTTGGATGGACATTCTTCCTCAAAGCAAGGTAAAATGTCACTGTCCTGCTTAACAACTTCGCACCAAAGCAAGACAATCTGATTCATATTGAAACCTAAGTTTGCTACACACTTGATAATTTTGCTTTGAAAAGATTTCTTGTTGTTTTCGTCTACATGAGGTTTACTGTCTATAAAATCATGAATTTCCTTTGCTTTTTTAATATAAGCATTGAGCAATAACAAGCCTAAATGAATTAATATTATGGAATTGCTCATTATCATTGAATTAATTTTTCTTTTATTAAGAAATGGTGCAAAAGTTGCACTTTTATAATGTAAATCCTTTTCTAATCTGTTGTTCACATATTCCCATGGTTCTACATCTTCGATAAGCATTATAAATAATTTGATAAGAGATGAAAAACCATAATTTTCTCTTGAATCGAAAAAATCATCAGTATACCTTATAAACAAACTCATTAAATCTGGGCAAGCTTTCAAGATGTGAACTATTAATTCTCGTCCCTCTTCCAACTGCCAAGGATATTGTATTGTTTGAAGAATTTTAAAGACATGCATATTTCTAGTCATTGCACTATTCATTTTATTATCTGCATCTTTAAATATTATGCCATGCTTTAGATCGGAACAAAGGGGTATCATAAAATTGTGCAATGCCCTTTTTAATTCATTCCTTTCTACAGAGGTAAAGGGCATCACACTCTCCTTTTCTAACTGGTAGAAATAAAATATGGTCAAAAACTTGCATGTTTTCTCATTAAAAAGCTGTCTTTTTTTTGTCTTATTGATATTAGAATTCAAAACAACATTTCGTAGCAATTTTAGAAATTTAACTACAACTTCGAAAGGGTCATCAGGTAATTTCTCAAATACAGAAGTAATTAATCCTGAAAATTTGAGAGCTCATTACAAAAATGGTGAATCAGAATATAACAATTACTAGAAAAAAATCAGTTTTGTATTGATTTCAAAAAGCAAGATTTTAGTTCAAATTTTAAATCCCAACTTACTGACAATATAAGAACAATCTGTAAACACTATTGTAAAAATGCAAAGTAATAAATATCCATACCTGAATTGTTATTAATGAACCAAGCAACGCAAGTGTCATCTTCTATATTTAAAAATGCCAAGATCATGTATAGAAATTTAATTCTTATTTCAGGTTCCTTTTTAGCAAAAATTGAAAATTCTATTCTACTGAAGTTTAAACTTCTAACTACTTCAGTGGCAGCCGGCAAGCTACTTACAACCATACCTGTTATAAATATATGAAAGGGAATAAACAAAGTTTAAAGAAATTTACAAGAAAGAGTAATATCAGTAGAAGAGGTAATAGTAGTAGTAGTAGTAGTAGTAGTAGTAGTAGTAGTAGTAAAAGTACTGCTATTGCTACCAATGGTATATTGAAAATTTAGTGATATAAGAGAGGATGATATTGGCTGGAGAAAGAAAGAGAATGAAAAAGAAAAGAAGAAGAAAAGAGAATAGAAATGTGAGAAAAAGAAGGATAAGAGGTGAAATAAAATTCCCAATCTTCTAAAATTATGTATTGAAAGATTAAGTTAAAATAGATTTTTATAATATGATATATATTATATTATGTTGAGAAATAGAGAAAGAATTAAGAAAAAAATTAAATTTGAAAAAAAAGAAAAAAATAAATAATTCAGAAATAATAATTAATTTAAAATATTTTAATGATAAATATAAGTCAAGTTTTATTATTAAAAAAAAAAAAAAAAAAAAAAAAAAAAAAAAAAAAAAAAAAAAAAAAAAAAAAAAAAAAAATATTTATTTTTTTTAAAAAAATAATAAAAAAAAAAAAAAAAAAAAAAAAATAACAAAAAAAAACAAAAAAAAAAAAAAAAAAAAAAAAAAAAAAAAAAAACAAAACACAATAAGCTACAAGCACCGAAAATGGTGGGGAAGGAGGGAGGTGGACCTGGTAATAAGAATGGGAACAGATATGGACTAACAGAAATTTTATCATATTTTACCACCACCCTTCAATTAAACAATAGTTAGATATGAGGAATTAGATATGGTAAATGGACAATTTGTCATCGCCTCCCTCACAAACACCAACCCTAAATTGATGTCCTTAACATATATGTAAAACTCTATGTCATCCTTTCAGGATTCAGATATACGATAGAAATGCCTAAATTACAAAACAATTCTATCCCCTTCTCGATACACTGGTACAGCGGATTTAGTTAACCGTCAATATGTATCATTAATAAGACGTATTTGAAATCCGCACATTAAAAAAGGAAATACATTATTACAATAACCTGAATCAAAACCTTGCAGTACGGAAATGAAAAAAAAAAAAAAAAAAAAAAAAATTCTCAAAAAAACTACAATAGCGTTATCAGCGAAAAAGAAAAATACACTTTTGGAAAATCTGAAAAATTGAAAAATGTACATAGGAAAATATAGCTCAAAAAAAATAAGATAAAATTAAAAAAAGAATTATTTGTTGAATAATATATACAGTTGAATTATGAATTAGTAAAAGGCCTATGTTAGATGAAAAGGTAATAAAAAGGCCTAATTAGTAGGACCTTTTAATTGGTTTCGCGTTAAAAATAAAATTAGAAACGTTATCTATTAAATTTTGCTTTTTTTTTTTTTTTACTTAAAAGAATTACCCAAGGGATATACTCCGCAAAGATGGCAGGAGTCCGGGGTCTCTCGGCCTTACCGGGAACTACGGGATAGGAATTATTTCCCCCCTCCCGGGGAGGAAAGTCTCGGCGGGAGAGACCCCACCGCTGTCTTTATGGTTATTTGGGAATGTCGCAGTGGGGGTTCCTCCGCCCCTTCCCCTACGGGGTATGAATAAACATCTAATTCCCCCTATGTATCCCCGTCCGGGAACATGCAGAAGTGACCCCCCTAGTGTGGCCGGGTAATAAAGGGCAAATTTGAATCCTATGTGAAAGGAACCTTTATACTAGCGAATGCTCCAAAAAATATCGTATCTCCTTTGCGCTCCAGCGCCTAGCTATTGTAGTTTTTTGAGATAATAATTTTTATTTATTTTTTTTTTTTTTGCCCTTCATTTCCCCTCCCGTAAACATAGATTGGACCAGACATTCCACCAATGTTTCCGTTTTACACAGCCCAACCCACCCATGCTAGCATCTAAATAGTCTATTAAGATACACGCATATGACCAAGGTGCCGCTATACTAAACGCCTTGGCAACCGCATTACACCCTTAATCACGATGGAATAACAATATACTTTGCAAAAATTTACTGTAGTAAGGAGAAAAACCAACATTCACCAACAAACATATATACATTGGCTATCTTACTCATCTCCACAAACACCGAAGAAAATTAGAAACTGTTCTGTCATACTTCTATTTAACTCCGTGCACTATTTACGTATATAGCATTACTCCTCCTCTTTCTAGCACCAAGAAAAGCTCAAAAATACTATCCTAACAAATAACTTTTCAAATACACTTCTATCCTTGAGTTAATTTCATCACAAAGAGCATCTTAACAAAGGACAAAAAAACATTCGAATAGATTTTCCCCCGAAAAATACCAACACCTCCTTTTTACCAATTCCACAATTACCATTTAGATTTTTAAACAAATAGTTACCAAAAAATATTACCCTCATTCAAACAAAATAGACATCACACTTATGAAAAAAACGTATTCTCAAACCCCAAGAAACGAATAAAAGTAAAATACTCCCCCAAAAGCTGTGTAATATATCACATACCCCTGCCAATGAAACTTTCATGCAGATAAAAAACATATGATAAGGGTAGAAAAGACCATAGATTTAGCAATAGAAGAAAAATGAATTCAACAATACAAGGAATGGACTGCAGCCAACTAAAAAAGGGAGAAGGACGTTACAAGCATAATATTCAGCTGTAACAATGTACAGTGGTAAGTATGCACGTAAAACCCACAGAAGACCAACAGAAGATGGGTACTATCAATATATCAACGAAAATTAATGAAATGAGTATGATTACAGAATTTAGTTCATATACAAAAAGAGTAAGTTATATAAAGACGAAGCACATCGCATATAAAATCAACAGGAATCCAATTTTTTGACGATTATAAAATAGATAACAACGTGGATTTTACTAAAATAGGCATTTCCCTGGATTGAATAATGTTAAGAATAGATTTTATACAAATTTGAGTAAAATTTATCTTATATACTGAACATAATTTATCAAAATTATTTCAAACAACATCCATGTGTAATAATTAATAGTACAGGACAATCTGAAATTCACACACTTGAATACTGATGTTAAAAAAAGCTAAACGAACATTTGATTTGTATTTATATATTGAAAGATAAATCTCTATAGTATTGATCGTCTCTTAGGCCTGAAGGGTATCTCTGCGTTGTAGATCGGTTGGAGAAACTGAAAAAGTTAGCTTTCCTTTTTAAAAGAAATTATATATATATTTCGATTTAAAAAATAAATAAATTGATAGTCAAGATTCAGAAATTATATGACCTAAATAGAGTGGGAAACATTTAACAAGAAAGGATAGTAAATAAAAAAATATGATTATATACTAAAGATGGACAAGTAGAAGCATATTGTGGCGGAAAAAAGAATGCGAAAGGGCTTACCTCTCTAATAAGATAAAATAATATACACATAGCTACAAAGAATAAGTTAACAGATTAAAATATATATATAATATAATAACTATATATATTATATATATATACTCTAGTTTATATATAAAAAAAAAATAAAAAAAAATAAAAATAAATAATAATAAATAAAATAAATAGTAAGTGCATTTTAAATCGATATTAAAAAAATAAAATAAAAAAATAAATAGAATAAAAGATAAAAATAATAATTATTAAATATATAATAAGTAAAAAATTATAATATAATATAATTATTAATATATAATATATAAATATTTAATAACATAGATAAACTGTTCAGGAAAAGATCAGTTCATGTCGTGAATATATTTTTGTACAAATAAATATTCCATTTAATTGAATTAATGAAATGATATTCCTTTTTTAATTTAAATTATTAATTAATTGAAATTATATTTAATTTTCATCCTAAGTTTTAAGAATTTCAGTGTTTTTTGGACTTACCATTTCTAATTTTAGCTAAACCCCGGCCCCGGCCCCGGCCCCGGCTAAATTAGAGCAGCCCGGATTCACCCCTTGGTAAAGTTAATCAAATAAGAAAAGTAAGAGTCAATCTTTACCGTTATGAGTGACTGGTTTAGTTTCCAAACAAAATTTAAAGGAAACACTCCTTTTCTACCAATTGATTCCCCAGAGATGAAGTCTTCGTCAATAGTATTTATCATTGACACAAAGCTTCCTAAAATAAAAGTAGTAATAAGATATTATACAGAGAAGTAACAAAAAAAAAGTCGAGTGCGCTAGGGTCTTACATGAATATATATATATTACTGCCGTGATATAATTAGTTTTTTATAAATTATTATTTGTATTATATATATTGATATATATTATATATAGTTTATATATTTAATATATATATATATATATATATATATATATATATTACGAATGTTGTATAATTTTTATATAATTTATATATATATATATATATATATATATATATATATATATATATATATATATTATATATATATATAATTTATATATATATAGATAGAGCGTTATATAGTTTTATATAAATTAATATATATATATATATATATATATATTCAAGTATACTTATAAATGAAAAGCCAATATTTTATTTTAATTATTATTGTTATGATAATTATTATCTTAAGTTATCTATGAAATAATTCACATTAATTAAAAATATTAAACATTAAAAATGAAAAATAAAAAAAAGTTTAAATTAATAGGTATTGATTTAATTAAGAAGAAACTCTTGTGAGAATTCCTCTTCTCCTCACATAGCGATTAGAGAGCATAATTTAGTCAATATATTCTGAAAAAGTTTAATTAGTCGAAGCTAATGAGTAGAGAAAAGCGGGAGTGAGCCGAGTGAAAGCCGAGTGAAGGAATCGAGTTGGGCCGATTTCAGAGGATAGTGAAAAACGATTCAACTTTGATTAGAAACTACACCAGAATGATCGTCATCATCAGCATCATCATTGCTCCAGAGACGGAAAAAAGGGGCTTGGGCGGAAGAGAACCAAATTTTCAAGTTTTCAAGCCATTTCAAACTGAAAATAGATCTTATGTACTTGTGTAGGTGTGTTGTGTGTGTTGTGGGTGTGTGTGTGTGGTTGGTTGACCTCGGTTTTTATGATGCAAAGCATTTCTACTATAATCTTTAAATTGATAACAATACTTATTGCTCCTTATTTTTGTTTGAGAAAATGAACAGCTAAAAATGGAGTTAGACCCGAAAAGGAATTTAAAAAAAATTTTGTATTTTACATATCAAAAGGATATTAGGTTTTCTTAATTTTAAATTGGGCTTATTACATTTTTAAAAACAAGTCATTATTATAATAATAGATATAAAATATGTCAGGAATGCCAACTATTAATTTTTTTTTTTGTATTCTCAAAATAAATTTTTTTAAAAGGAATTGAGTTTTATATATGTTTGGTAATTGAAAGTCAAACTCCAAAATATTCTACTAGACCAAACACACACACACACACCAAATTTCATTATACATATTTTATATATATATATATATATATATATATAATATAGATATATATAGTATATATTTATATATATATATATATATATATATATTTTATATATATTAATGATATATATAAGTATATATGATAATATTATAGTATATATATATATATAGCGACACATCGAATCCATAACTACATTAATATTATTATATATATATATATATATTATATATATTTACTATATAATATTATTATATATATATATATATTATATTTATATTATATTTTATATATATTATTATATATGTGTGTGTGTGTGTTGTGTGTGTGCGTATGAGTGCAGTTGTGTGTTTGTGATGTGTTTTTCCGTATGATGTGCGCCAAAAATCCAAAATAGTATTTATTTTTTTTCTTATTTTAAACCTTATACATACATTTAAAGTAAATTACAAATTAATTTAATGTGAGCAATGTGATTGTACTGCATATGTTTAGTAATTAGTAATAACGGAAAAGTCAGGTTTGATGGCCTCTGTTAATGCAATTCGAAGATCTGTTCTAAACTAATTTATGTTTCTTTATTGATTTTAATTTCTTATTTCATTGGAGAAAACGCTGCTTCACACAAGTATGCAGAACCAAATGGTAAGAATGCATTCGTTGCTGTGCTTACTAAATCTGAATATTCGGTCTTCAATCCCATCCACGAACACCAATTGCGAAGAGATTTTTCTTTAAATTCGGATTATAACGTTGCTCTTTCTCTCATGGCAATTAGCTTTTCTTGAGCTGCAATCGAAAGATGATCTATTTTTAAACTTTCAGCAAATGGGTTCATGAGCAGCCCATTGAACAATTTGTTTTATTACTTCACAACTATGAATAAGTGACAAAAAAGAAACTCCAAATCATAATTAAAAATCATACATATCATTCGCTTTTTTGTTTATTTCCACATTTCATTAAATTTTCAGTAGCAAAATCACACAATGATGGAAAACATTTCTAAAGATCCCATTTTCAAATTTCTTCCCTCCACATCTTACGATTTTGACTTCGATCATTAATACTCTCAATTTTGGATCGTTGAACCTACTTCTTTGGCGTACTCCCAAGTATCACTTCTGCCAAATACTCCCAGGGGTACGCGTACCCCACTGTGGAGACCACTGGTCTAGTTTAGCTTTAGTCTTCTGAGGCAAAAAATCTGTACTGCTTGCACACCTTATCACGGATGGTAAAAATTGAAAAAATTGATTGTTTAAGGAGAAGAAAAACTTTGTTCTTGATATTTTCTATAGTTTACCCTAATTTTTGGCTAGAAATATAATACTAGAGAAGAACTACATTTTAAGGATATCTATATCTTCTGTTCAATTCTATAACAAACATAGATATATATATATATATATATAAATATATATATATATATAAAATATATATATATATAGTATATATATATTATATATATATTATATAGTATTATATATATATATAAATATATATATATAATATATATATATACATACATACATACATACACACATACATACATACATAGTATATATACTACTTATTATATTATTATTATATTATATATAATATTATATATATATGTAGTATATACACCATAGATACTATAATATATATAGTATATAATATATATTATATATCTATATATTAATATATATATATATATATATATATATAGTATATACTATATTATAATAATATATATATATATAATAATTATTTATATTTTTATAATATATAATATATTAATGCAGAAAAAGGAAAAGAAAAGTTGAAATCAAACCTAGAAGAAATTAAGTGACAATCTGAAAATAGCGTTCTCAACGGGAGCGGTCTGTCGACCACCCAAAGGTTGGAGTCCGACGAGCGGAATATACAGCGCGGGGGTCGCGGTATTGTGTTTCCACAAATTAAATAAAATATGTCATGTACGAAAAAAAAAACGCTTTTATTAATTGAATTATAATCAAATGTTACACAGTTGTTAATTTTATTAAATAATAGTAAATACTTAATAAAAAATAGAAATGAATTATACTTGATGCATCCAAAAGCATCTTTAATTTATTAGGAATTTTTTATTATTATATATATAATAATATATATATATATTATATATATTTATAATATATATATAATATATATATATAAGTTATAATTATATATATATATATAATATATATATATATATTATATATATTATATTATATATATAAATATATAGATTATATTATAATATTATATATATATATATATATAGTAGATATATAATATATATATATATATAAATATATATAATATATATATATTATTATATATATATTAGATATATATTTATATATATATATATATATATATATATATAATATATATATATATATATATATATATATAGCTTTTATCTCTATTATATTTCTCTATTTTATATTATTATATTACTATTATATTATTTATTATATATTCTTAACTATATATAATATATTATATTATTTTATTTGTGGTAATTTTTTATGGGGATCCCGAGGATTACTAACTTTTATACATTTTGGCTTTTTTGGGGGGTCGCGCGAGGCTTAAAAGGTTGAGAAAAGCTGGTCTAGAATAACCCAGCCAGATTAAATTTTAAAAATTTAGCGGAAGAGTTATGGCGTGGTTATTATAATATTGTTATAGAATGGTTGTAGTTATAGAGAAAAATGGTAAGGACAAGATTTTAAAATTATCTAAAATTACTTATAAATCAAATTTTTGAATTTTTGAATTTTAAGCATAATTTGAAAATTGAAGGGAATCTTTTTTTTTTTTTTTTTTTTTTTTTGTGGGGAGGTGGGACAATTCGAGGGAATTTATCCTGACGATAATTGATAATATTTTTAAATCAGAATAAAAACGAAAAAGTGATGATAAAATTTTTAAATTTAGTTATAAATTGTTAAATAAAAATATAGCATAGAATTTCGAATTAATATTCAAAACCAAATTTGAAAGTTTGTAACAAAGCGTTTATCTTTTTTTTGCTCTTTTTTTGTTTTTTTTTTTTGGGAAAGTTGGTCAAATAAATATATATTTAATTATTTAAAATGCACATTTAAAAATACGAAAAATCCCGACCATATTGATAGGTAGGTTATAGAAAATGTATTTTTTTTTTTACCATTCATTGCATCATCAAGAAAATATTTTAAAAACTTGTAATTAGGGACCTCGTTAGATTTTTGTATGGGGTAAATCAAATGATGGTGTTCTTCGAATGATAATAAAGGGCAGGGGCTTCCCTTTAGGGTAGGGTTCTCCTACAGAGCTGATATTCCCCTTCATTCTACCATATTTTCTTTCTCTCCCCATTGAGAGATATGATTTATTAGTACAACTAACACCAATTTATCTATTTTTTATGTCCTGTAATTCTATATTATTATTCTTCTACCCTTTTATTTATCACATATTTTTCCTTTCCCACGTTTTATTTTATTAAAATACTCACAACATATTTCATTTTCAATATTTTTAAATTTTTTGCTCTTTCATTCATATAATTTCTATATTTTTGCTTTATTTCTATCAATTATTTTTTATGTCAAGTTACTATTATTTCTGTCTTTTTTAATATACTCATCTTCTACATTAATATTCATATAAAATTGTTTATATTTTGAGTAGTTATTTTTCATTTCAATTTTTTTTTTTGACATTTTAATTTTTCTTTTTTGCTGAGGGTCTAAATAAGAGCTAAGGGAGTCATTACCTTCAACTTGAAGAGCCTGTGAAAATAAGAAATCAGAAAAAAATATATCTTTAAATACCTTCTACAAATCGTGATTTTAATGAAATGTTAGGAAAGGATTATAAATCAATAGTAAATAAAAGAAAAGTGTAATATCTCATTTTTTTAAATGAAAAAAATTGTACCTTGGTTTACCTCATTCTTAAATATATTTTTTTTAATGGAAATTTGATTGTATAAACTTAAATACTTTTCTAAGAAGCAAAAAATTCCCAAATTTTTAAATTCATTTTATCATTTAAGGATTCACATTGACATTCATCTCATTTTTATTTTCTACAACTCATTTCATCTAACAACACTTTATAACTTCCTTTGACTTCACCACTGAATAGTATTTCCTAATTATGCTTCCTTATTGTAAAATTTTTCATTCTTTTTAATGACTAGTATTTAGTTTTATTGTCTCATTTAAATGCGTTCTTGTTTCTGCACGTTCCTGCAAATGACACTTTCTCATTTTATTTGTTCTCTCTCTCTCCTCTTCTCTCTCTCTCTCTCTCTCTCTCTCTCTAATCTCTCTCTCTCTCTCCTCTCGGTCTCTCTCTCTCCCTCTCTCTCTCTCTGCTCTCTCTCTCTCCTAATCCTCATAACGATCATTTAGCAGTTATTCTGCTTATGCATCTTGCCAACGAACATTGAATTCTGATTCTTATTTTTCTTTTTGTTTATTATTAAGCTTGTAAATAAAAAAAGGACAATGCCAAAGACAGAGTCAAAAGAGTATTGTATGACAAAATTTACTCAAGTTTTCATTATAAGTATTTTCTTGTGTAATGAATATGGCTCAAGGAAACCTACTCATACATGTACAGAAACAATTCCTTTTCTCTCACACACACTGTCGACAAAGCACATGCACAGACACTCCATATATATATGTATTATATATATATATATATATATTATATATATATAATATATAGATATATATATATATATATATATATTATATATATATATATATATATTATATATTATATATGTTTTTTTTTGTAACCATTATAAAAGGGAAAGTCAATATTTTAATGTTAGCAGTATCTAATTGTATATGATAATTAGTGTAGAAAAGCGGTAAAAGAGCTGGAACCTCATTGGAAAATATTAGGGAACATTAAAACTGGAAAGAAAAAAAAAAGTTATAAGATTATAGAAAACATACTATATGCAATTATTTTTATATAAAAAATACATCTAAATATATTAATATATAGAGATAGTATATTTATATTAATATATATATATTACTATATATAGTAATATATATATATATATATAATATATATATATATATTGATTTAAAAGAAGAAAACTCATGTGAGAGTTCTTCTGTTTCCTCACCTAGCGATTAGAGAGCATAATTTAGTCAATATATTCTGAAAAAGTTTAATTAGTCGAAGCTAATGAAAGAGAAAGTGGAAATGAAAATAAAGGTAGCAGATACCTAGATAGAATATATAGTATATATTAGATATATATATATAGAGAGCGAGTTTGGCCGATTTCAGAACATCGTTTAACATGGTTGAACTTTGATTGGAAGTTTCACTCATCAAGATTATTCCCTCCTCGGTCAGTGCTAAAAAAAAAAGAGTTAACAGGCCTGAATGAAACGTTCCCATGACACGTTTCAAAGGTATAGAGCCCTGAAGACAGTTCACCATTTTCATTTGTTTTTATAGATGAAGAGTATATATTATATTCGACACTCTGTCTTCTTGTCTACCTTTATAATGAGTATCAGCAACAGCATATTTATTTTGTGATATATTATAAATAGCTTCTATGAGGCATTTGATCTCAAAACTGACATTCAATTTGAGTCAATGTTTACTGATAGACTTTGAATCTTACCACAACATCTTGCATTTTCTGTTTCAATGGACAGTAAAAATCTTAATAGCTCCCCCAAAATTGTTTTGATATGACTTTGGTGAACTGGCAATGACGATATATTGCATAATATCAAACTTTTTTAGTGTGATTTCATGAAAATAGAGGATTGTGATCATAATTCTAAAAGCACTCATACTAGGATAGAGTGTTGGTAGAATATTTATGGATGACATAACACCTGAATTTATGGAGATATTAATATTTTCAACAGTATTACTTTGATCATCCGAAACGTATATTGAAGGGCCACTATTTTATGGATAGTCGCCAGAAGACTAGTTTTTGGTATTACAGTATGAATAGCATAAAACTGTAATATTTGTCTTTTTTATCGCATTTCCCACATGAAGGAATAATTCTATATTTCTTCGCAGGGTACTCATTCGTGAAATTCTTTTTACTAGAGCTCAGGAAACACACACCAAACTCCCTACAACGGCCTCTCCTTGCTTCAGGAGAGGAATATATCCCACAGCAAACCATATGATGATTACCTTCATAAAATTTACAATGTGAAATTTATTCATTCGAAGATTCTCTTCTCCCCCACTTTGGTTTTACGCACATCATTTTTGCTATTCCAGTAAGAAGATTTTCCACATACTTGTTTTGAAGATGAGGCATTGCATGATGATTTAAAAGACTTTCTCTCGTGAGACGTTTGATTATAACATGCAGAACTTTTTATCTCTCTTAAACGTCGATTGATTTTCTTTCTTTTCTCTTCTCCAATAATTTTAACACTTTATCATAATTTTGTAAAATCACGATAATAGATGGATACTCCGCCTGCATCATAAACTCGATCTCACGCAAGAAACCGAAAGGTAATTTGTCTAGGTTTATACGTCTCACAAGTTTGCAGTCAGCTAAGGATCCTTCAAAAAAAATCCAGCCCAAACTGCTTGAGCTCTTGGGAGTTTGTTCTGACCACCGAAATGAACATTTTTATCTTTCAAGATTACGATTATATAAAAGGGACAGCATCTATTTTGTGAAGCAACCAATCGATTATATAAAATTCGTCGAAATATAGATAATTTAAAATGTCAATTACCACTTCAAAGTTTTCGTTAATATCTGGCACAGACACACACTCATTTATATATGACAGCATTATTCCTGCTAGTAGTAGTCTTGTGGGTCTCCAAAATTGTGATATTGTTTTTGTCGATTTATGTAAAAATGGAAAAATTTTGCTATATAAATGAATCATTATTGTATGGTATCAAAGTATTCGTCGAACAATTACATCTCGTCGGGCGATTTAAAAAGACTTAGTGAATTTTTCTCGCCTATTGAGGCGACTACACCCTTGCCAGACTCCCGACAAATAAAGTGATATAAAATCTTTCCGATACATTAACAACACAAAAAGGGATTATGACTAATCCTTAATTTTCCAGTACTGTTTTGTGCGTATTAATCAAAGTATTATGCAGGAACCCAATTTTATCTCGTTTCTCAAAAAGGGGGTCTAACACCCATTAGCTATCACCGAAGGTGAGAGTAATCTACAATTTCTCTTATACGACAATTTATTGATTCTTAAACATATATAGGTTTTCGAGTGAGACAATCTTTATATGATTTTCCTCTGATTGATTATTTATGCAAGTATTGTGAAGATAATTATATGGCCAAATATACGAGATAGTAATTTTCAATCTAGCATCTTAAGAAAGCTTTGTATTTCAGGAAAAAGGTGTTATATAATAAAATATAACTTTGTTCCTCTATTGATAAATGTAAACTAATATTATTATGAATTATATATAAAGTATATAATAGTTTTCATAATAAAGAGAACTCTGATTCTTTCGTAAAAATATTAAACACCTATTTTTGAAATAAACAAATCAAAAATAACAAATATTATACCACCATCCTTTGCTCTCAAACAATACCAAACTCAATCATTCACAAACTATAGGACTTTTGAGTTAAATTTATATCCTCCCGACATCTTGGTCCACGTCTGAAAGTATACCCGTAGAATAATGATAGTTAAAAATTTCCTAACACTTACCCCCAATTTTTGGTGTGGACCAACGGAAAAGTTAAATTAAACCGGCCAAATATAACAAAAAGGCTCCATGTTCAAATTCAATACAGGGAAATTTTTAAAAATGCCTTATTCAAAAATAAATTATATTTATATATAATATAATATTATATATCATATACTTAATAATTATTAAAATATATATATAACTATGTGTCATTACATTTATTGCAACGTTACCTCTCTTTCAGTTTGGGAAATTCATGCTTCGCTCTAAATGTACTTCTGCTCCTGATGGCTTAGCTGGCATGTACCTTTGATTGAACTAAGCTAAGTTCAGAATTAGCCCTTTCAATTCGAAACGGAAGGTTGCCGCCGTGCGACGCTGTACTTAGTAAGGTGAAATCGAATATCTCATTGTTAGCATGTAACTAACTTCCTCAAGTTGCATTGTTGTTGTTGTTAGTTGTTATGTATGTTGTTGTTGTTGTTGTTGCGTTGTTGTTCTCTCGTTATACTATACTCGTCTGCTTCGGGAAGACGAATTATTTAGATTACTCCAGTACAAGTTGTATCGCTCTGGCGAGTATCGCGTGAGCCTTGATCCATAGCTGAACTCACTCCTCTCAGAGCTTAACTAACATGAATATACAGTAATATGTTTTATAAAAAGTTGTAAATCTTATACATATTCTAATGAAATGGT
>JABUQX010039545.1:0-5000 GCA_015478945.1 Trachelipus rathkii
CGGAGATTTGCTACGGTTGATTATCTTGGCTATGCCGGATGATTGGGTGCTGGAGCGAAAGAGGGGCCAGATGGGTTCAGAGAGGTTAGTGTATATCTTTGCCAACAGGGCTGAGAGAGGCCGGCTTGAACTATAGACGCTAGAAAGCTGACAGAGATCAAATGGTGTGTTCAGTGAGAAGAAGGAGAAGAGTAGTTGAGGAAATAAGGTAGAGGGGACAGAGAAAAGACGTGGAAAAATTGTAAATATTTGGGGGTGGAGTATTTGGATACGAGGAGAAAGGATAATGTATCAGAGATCATAAGTATTGATAGCTCAGTATGGGGGAGCAATAAGAGCAGTGTATCCCATACTGAAAGATAGACAAATGGGTGTGGAGAGTGAAAAGGTGATCTTTGAAAGGTTAGTGAATTAACACCGGGATTTTTAACTATAGTGAGGGCAGTAGACATGTAATGTACGACAACAAGAGAGACCCTCAGGTAGAATACAGTCGGGCGGAGATGTAGTTTTAGAGAGTGATAATGGGAAGACTAGAAGAGAAGACAAAGGAGCGAAAAAGAATAAGGGAGGAGGTTGGAGTGATGGCTAGTATGAATAAGAATGGATGCAAGCTATGAGTTGAGGTAGTGGGGACACTTGAACAGAGGATGCAAAGAGGGAGAGTAGTCACAAGAGATGGAAGTGAGACCGGAAAACGGGAACCAAGAGATAGACCTAGGTATATGATGAAAACGCTCGTGGAGGACTCAATTGAGAAAGACACATCGGATTGCCCGGTCGGCATGCAGTGAGTCTTGAAGGAGATGGAGTTTCGGATGAGGTAGGAGGAGAGATGTGCATCAAGGAGTGATGGCCCGGCTCCGGACCAGAGTCTTCGACTTTTTCCTGGGAGGCTGAGGTTGTAAAGTTGTAAGTATATATTATATATATAGGCTGATATATATATATAGTATTATGTTTATATGATATGGATTATATCGTGTAGTATTAAATGATATATTAAATAGTATTTATAGATTTAATATAATATATATATTATATATATATATATACCTTTTTTTAAATCGGTGATATTATCCCTTATGCGAGAGGGGTAAGCACGGGACCAAGGGAAATCGAACTTTAAGTTAGGCGGCGGTATGTCGCGCCCAAACCTAGCGCCTCACGAGACTGTGTGCGCAGTCGACGTTTCGATCAATTAGTAAAGTCTTTGCCATCCCTAGGTACAGATAAAACTCCAACTGCTTACCGATGTGGAAGATTTGAACCAGCGTCCTCTCATATGAGAGGCGGCGACTCAACCTCCTGGCGCACTAGGCGTTCTACTATAATATATATATATATATATATATATAATCTATTATATAAAAATATATTATTTTATATATATATATATATTATCTATATAACTATTAATATATATATATATTATATATATATATATATATTATATAATTAATTTATTATAATATATATATATATACTATATATATTATATATAAATTTACATGGGCGTAGGCAGAGAATTCATTAGGGGAAGACAATAGGGTTCGAGTGATAATATTATATATATATATAATAATTTATACTTTATTTTTATATAATTTATATATATACTATATATATATATATATTAATTATTATTATATATATATATATATAATCTGTATATATATATATTATATATATATATATATATAGTATATTATATTTATATATTATAATATATATGCATATAATATATATACTATGGTGGTCGCAGCCCCCTTTCACCAGACGCCACAATATATATTATATATATATATAATATACTATATATATAAGTTAATATAAAATATTTAAAAAAGATAATATAATTTTAATATATAATTTTAATATATAATATATACTTATTATAATATATATATATATAGATATTATATATAATATATCCTATATATATATATATATATATATAATCTTATATATATATATATATATATATATATTATAATATATATAATATATATATTATATATATATATATATTTATATATATGATAATATATTTATTAGCTTATATATCATATATTATATAATATATATATATTTATATAATATGTATATATTATTTATATATATTATTTATATATATATATATTATTATATATTTTTATATATAATATATATATATATGCAGTAATATAATATATATTTATATATATATATTATATATAAATATATATATACTATATATTATATATATATAATTATATATATATATTGTGTGGTGTGTGTGTGTTGGTGTGTGTGTGTAGTGTGTATGTGTCCTGTCTGTGCACTGCAGGATTTTGACTTAGGAGCTAGAAAAGGTGAGTGATTTATGTCACTGCGTTTCACACTATCAATAGACGGGTGGGTTGGTTAAACCTCCAGATTTTTCCTTTTCAATGGCTAATAAAAAATTAGATAATATAAAAAAGTATTTTCGTTTATAAAATAAATAAATATATAATCTACAACAGTTTTAATTAAAAAAAATTATGTGTCACGAGGTGAGTAATAAAAAAAATATCTATTTGAGAGACGTAAATAATTAATATATGGGGTATTCGAGTATTGAGTCCTGAGTGGTAACTAATATTAAATCTAAACTAGCATTTGACGCCTTGGATTTTCAGCCGATCCGCAATTCATTGGTTTCCCAATTCGTTCATTTTTTAACTTACTAATATTCTATGAATACCCATCCTACAGTCCATTAAGCCTGTCTTCGTTTATTGTGTTTCCTTTAGCAAGGTATTTACTCCTTCAAAGAGGCTTAAAAGACCTTTCAATTGGTTAACTTTGTTCAACACGGGTAGCACCAAGTTCAATTAACAGACAGTTTAATTTGAGGTAAAAAAGGGATTGGCTTATTAATGACCAGTAAGTCCAAGTCTTTCAACTTTTGGCTTTTTCCATTTTTTTTATCCAGCCACTCCCATGCCTTCAAAAAATTGAAATCGAATTTCTTGAAAGATTTTTAGTATTTCAACCATTGGCTGTTGCATTAGATAGCTACAGGGGATAAAAGCGTTTTTATGGAACTTTGCCTTCTCAAACAGTTGCTAGTGATTGAAAATTTAATCGCTTAAACACGAGTTTATCTCTACTAGACATGTTCACCTCTTCTTACAGCATTAGCTTCAGGTTTCGAGAAATAGATTTCGGGAGTTTCTTAGTTTGCATATCTCGGCCAACCACACGCATTTTTGGCATCTAATTTCTTAATCCAAACCACAAAATCAAATGGCTCGCCATAAACCCCGAATATATAATACCCGGAAACATAGGAAAAGGCATCCGGAAAATGCTAATCGTGGCTGTCAGAAATGAGGTTCAAGCAAATATATCTCAAGAAGCCTAACGAAGTAATGGATTGGCTGGAGGTAGCAGTCCAATACTTCTTTGAATACGAGAGTTTGTCATCCACATCACCCGCGTCATTAAATAAAAGGAGAAACTTATCGAAAATAGAACTGCTTAAATACCTTACGGCACGACAAGATCCCATAATGGGATCACTAATAGGTATCGCCATGTGATTAAAAAAGTCTTGTTTCACCTACAATACTCCACTATCTTCATCGGCCCCTGTAGAAAAGTTATTCACTCAGCTTTGCGGGTCACATTCACTCTCCCAAGAGATTCAAGCTATCTGAGTAATCGTTAAAGGCTAAGTCATTCCTAACAGGTAATTCTTCATCATTGAAGTTATTAATTAAAGTTAGCTTATAATCCAATGAAGAATCCCGTTATGTCTTTTCTTATTTAATTTTATTTATGTATCTATATGGTTACAGAAAATTATTATCATTTATTAATAGTGATTAACTATGCGTTTAAATATGATCATTATTATACTACTATTAATTATTATAATTACTAACTTTACTAATATTCAATACATTACTGCCAATTTTTATTATTATTGATATCGATTATTAAATTATAATGAGGTCTACTCTTATACTGTTTACATTACCAATAATATCAAACAAATGTTGAAGAAATCGAGCTAGCTAGGGTTCAAAGTGACCCACAATTGAGATAATCTTCTATTTTTATTAATAAAAATAAATTATAAAAAATTTTCTAATATGGAATCATTGAATTCACTAAATTTCAAATTGTAAGTCATTATTTGCACTACTTTACATAATGAAGACTAAAAAAGATAAAATTTTTAAATTGTAATATTTCTATTATTTGGTCAATGATAGTAATGTAAATTTCAATTTTTGAATAAAAGTTAAAAACTGTTAGTTAATCCAATGATTTAATCTTCAGCAGTAAATATGTGAATATGATCATGTACCAAAACTGTAAACTATTAATTAATCCCGAAACTGACCGAAAGTAACGCGTTACATGTAACGGCGTTACATGTATCCTACGAGTTAACGGTAACGTCTTCAAAAGAATTTTAAAATGTAACGATTGTAACTATATAACGCTACCCTTTTCTCCTCTCGAAGTAACTGAGTAACGGTAAGCGCTAACTCAACTTCATGTAGCGAGCCATTCTGTATATATATATATATATATATATATATATTATATATATAGTATATATATATATATATATATATATATATATATATATATATATATATAAAAATTAATTTAGTGTAAAAAATACTCTCTACTTTTAGGGGCGAAAGTGATATATAGTGCCCATAGTGCCCACAATAAAAGTGTTTGGCGAAAGTGCTATGTAGTACTCATATATGTTTAAAAAATAATAAATGTTTTGAAGAGTGATCCATAAAATATTTTAAATTTTCTCTAAATAAAAGTTAAAGAAAACGTGAGAGCAAAGAAATTATGTAAACCTATTGTATCTAAAAATACTTTTTCCATGCTTAAATTATAAATTATAGCTTTGATTTGTGTTAAATATAATTTATTTTGTGATATATGTTAAGCATAATGTCTGTTTATTATTTATATATATATATATGAGAGATAAACTA
>JABUQX010039545.1:10000-12500 GCA_015478945.1 Trachelipus rathkii
GGAGTTCTTGGGGGGGGGGGGGTGAAGGCGTCTGTTTTTTGTTGATTATTATCTGAAGAGGACAATTTTTTTAATTAATAGATCTTATAAAGATGTACGTACTTATTTTTCATTATTATTATTATTATTATTATTATTATTATTATTATTATTATTATTATTATTATTATTATTATTATTATTATTATTATTATTATTATTATTATTATTATTATTATTATTATTAATTATTATATATTAAATATTATTATTATTATATTATTATTATTATTATTATATTATTATTATTATTATTAATCATTATCATTAACACATCATTATCATTATCATTATCTATCTTTATTATATTATCATTATTATTATTATTATTATTATTATTATTATTATCATTATCATTATCATTATCATTATCATTATTATTATTATTATTATTATTATTATTATTATTATTATTATTTTTATTATTATTATTATTATTATTATTATTATTATTCCATTATCATTTATATTATAATTATTATTATCTATTATTATTATTATTATTATTATTTATTATTATTATTATTATTATTATTATTATATTATTATTATATATTATTATTATTCATTGGCGTTTCTATTATAATTATTATAATTATTATTATTATATTATTAATTATTATTATTATATTATTATATTATTAATTATTATTATTATTATTATTAAAATAATTGCGGTCAATCATTTATATTATTATTATTATTATTTCTATTGTTATTATTATTATTATTATTATTATTATTATTATTATTATTATTATTATATATTATTATTTATATTATATATTTTATTATTAATTATTATTATTATTATTATTATTATTAATTATTTTTTAATATTATTGATTATTATTATTATTATTATTAGTAGTAGTAGTATATAGTAGTAGTAGTGAGTAGTAAGTATTAGTAGTAGTAGTGAGTTAATTGTCATCCAGTAGTTGTAGCAATGAAGACAGGTAAGAAGTTGTTAATACTTCAATAGGCCAAATATGAATTCTGGAGATAACATCAAATATATTCTTATGAGATACTTGCTCAATAAAAGATTCTATCTCCTTCCTAATCAACACACACCTTCCTATATAAGAAAGCTGACAATTATAATAGGAACGGAATAACGGATACAGCAATTACATGCAAGATGTCTTGGCATTGCTCACGATAATGGCGAAGAACTTTTGTAAAATGTGGAGACCAAATCGTCTTTTTTGTTGGAAATAAATCTCTCCTTCATAATTGTTCCAGGTGAATCCAGGTGCGTGGCAGGTGTTACGGAAAATAAAACAGATAAATGGAGGCCCCCTTGCTGTAGCACATTTACCGGAATTCTTCACACACACACCACACCACACACACAACACACACACATAAACAACAACACAGCACACACAACATAAACACACACACACACACACACACCACCACAACATCACACATATATATATATATATATAATATATATATATATATATTTATATATATATATTTATCATATATATATATATAATATATATATATATATATTATTATATATATCCTTATATATATATATATATTATAATTATATTATAATATATATATATATTATATTATATATATATAATATATATATATATATATATATATTATAATATATATATATATATATATATAATATATATTATTGTATATCTGTAAAATTCTACATATTAAACTAATAAAAACAACAATGGCACAAAAATAACAAACTGAAATGACTTGATATATTAATCCCGTTATTGCTTACTTTTTAAACGATAACAAGCCCTTATATATATATATATATATCTATATATATATATATATTTTAAGTATAATATATATATATTATATATTATATAATATATATATATATATATATATATATATATATATATACTATATATATATAATATATATATATAATATTGTATATATATATATATATATATATTATATAATATAATTATATAATATATATCTATATATAGATATATATATATATATGTATATATATTATATATAATATATAATTAATATATAATATATATATAATATATATATAATCATAATCCTTATATATATATATATATACTATATATTATATATATATAATATAAATATAATGTATATATATAATATAATTATATATATATATATATATATATAATATATATATATATAATATATATATATTATATATAATATATATAATATAATAATATATATATATATATATTATATATATATATAGTGTGTGTGTATGTGTGTGATGGGTGTGTAGGTGTGTGTGTATGTGTGTGGTGTGTGTTTCTATGCCTGAACGAAAGAAAGAGGGAGTGGAAGTGTTGAAATATGTATTAAATTTAGTTCATATAAATCTAGTTTGAACAGCCATTTGAAATTCGAGTGAGTTAAATTTTAAGAGTCTTTTAATTAAAGTCTCGATATTGAGTGTTTA
>JABUQX010039545.1:15000-20000 GCA_015478945.1 Trachelipus rathkii
AGGGTGTTACCTAACACCTAAGGGATTAGCGTGCTTTTTGTTTTACTGCTTTACTGCTTAACTGCTTTACTGCTTTTTAAGCTCATATGTTTTTACTGCTTTAACTCACATATTTATTAAAATTACATACCTTAAAGCAGTAAATCAGTAAATCAATAGAGGTGTTACATAGCAACAAGGGGTTAGTATGCTTTTGTTTTACTGCTTTACTGCTTTAACTCATGTTTTACTGCTTTAACTCACATGTTTTACTGCTTTAACTCATATATTTATTAACATTACATACCTTAAAGCAGTAAATCGTAAATCAATAGAGGTGTTTACAATAGCACCAAGGGGATTAAGTAATGCTTTTGTTTTAACTGTTTTTATTGCTTAACTCATGTTTTACTGCTTTAACTCATATGTTTTACGCTTTAACTCATATATTTATTAACATTACATACCTTAAAGCAGTTAAATCAGTAAATCAAATAGAGGTGTGACCTAAATCACCCAAGGGGGATTAGTATCTTTTGTATTTAACTGCTTTACTGCTTTAACTCATGTTTTACTGCTTTAACTCATGTTTTACTGCTTAACTCAATATGTTTTACTGCTTTAACTCATGTTTTTACTGCCTTTAACTCATGTTTGTACTGCCTTTAACTCTATGTTTTACTGCTTTAAACTCATATGTTTTAACTGCTTTTAACTCATATATTTATTAACATTATGTTTTTTTATTTTGTTTTATTTTTTTTTAAATTTATTTTATATTATTTTTATTTCCACAAAATTTAATTTTGATAGTTTTTTTCTTCAAATATTATACTTAGTGTTATTTTACTTCATACCTATTGTTATTATTATTTAAGAACACATCACATTCATATGACAACTTATACACACATTCACTATGAAACTTAAATTTACCCATAGACACTTACATTTACACTTATACAAAACACACCTGTCACACCACACACACACACACACACACACACACCACACACACACACACACACACACTTACACTTATACACACAATTCACAATGACACTTACATTTACCCATAGACACTTACATTACACTTACACACACACACACACACACTACACACAGATTTACTTACAACACGCAGATTTACTTACAACTCACACAGATTTCTTACAACTCACACACAGATTTACTTACACACACAGATTTACTTACACACACAGATTACTTACACACACACGATTTTACTTACACTCACACATCAGATTTACTTACACAACAACACACAACAACCACACAGCGAAACACCCACACACACGCACACTCACTTACACATGCATAACATATAATTTATTAAAACATTTTATGTTTTAGTTAAACACGTACATTTATATTACTCATTCAAATATTACTAAAATTATTTAAAAGTTTCTTAAAACTTCTATAATAAATCAATCAATTATCTTTGAACAAAGAATTTATTATTATCTGTTAATACTTTTTGTTTATAAATTTTTATAACTATCAAGTTTTAAAATAACTTTGTCACTAAATTTTATGAAATTTTATTAAAAAACATAAATATTTTACGTCTACTTAGAAGGCAATAAATCAGTAAATCAGTAAGGCCGGCCCCTAGCACCCCTCTACACCAAGCTAGCTATGCCACGTTTTGTTCCATTGACTTACTGCTTTACATCATCTTTAACCAAACATAATATAAAAATAACAAAATAAGTTCTTCTCTGCTTAACATAACAGTATTTTATTAAAATTTTTCTAAGTTCTTATTTAAAAATAAAAAAATTATTCACTTACATTTATATTATTCGCTCGATGTTAACTAAAAATATTTCAAAGTTTTTAAATAATTCGGATTTTCTTTATTTATTATTATTATTATCTATGTACATTGACAACCCATCACGAGAAAACACAACAACCCGCACTCCTTACAGATACGAAACTGACCTATCTCTGTAAAATGTGTTGAAATAACTAACTTTAGGCCTAAATTTAGGATAATCCTTTTGTAGCCCGGGGCGATTAGGCCTAAAATTCCAGGTCAAAATATATTTCAAAACTGACCTTTTTCTGTAAAATGTGGTGCAATATTACTACGTTAGGCCTAAATTTAGGCCTAAATTTAGGAAAAGCCTTTTTGTATCCCAGTGCTGAATTTAAGCCTAATACCGCAGGTCAAAAGGTAATTCCAGTATAGACAAAAATATAATTGTTATTATTATTATTTTATAAATATATTTCAAACTGAAACATGCTGGATCGGTAAGATCCTTTAAGCAGGTAAGAAGGAAATGTTTTCCTTACTTGTGATTGGTCCGAGTAATCCTTATCTCTATATGACCTCGTATGTGATTGGTCGAGAATTATTTTATCGTCTTTTGAAAATTAACTTTGTTCTTTAAACTTGTATTTGAGCAGGTGTGCTTTATTATCTTTTAGACCCCAACTCATTTTAAAATCATAGTCATTTTAGCTGTTAAGCGGTGCACAAGTTATCTGATCTGTATTAAAAGTGTTTTATTTTTACTAAGTGTATATCATATTTATAATAAATACTTACATTGAGGAATAATTATTAATTTCAATAGAATAGAAAATAATTAATTCACTAGATTTATAGTAGATCACGGAAGCAAACGCAAGAGCGGCCCGCAAGCGCGACCCGGTGCGGAACCGACGCATGAACCCGCCGGCGTAATATTACTACGCGGTCGCGAAAATATGGAGCGTTGTATTTCAAAGTGGTAGGGCATACATCCTAGAGGTTGATATCTTTTGGACACCGTCCCATTCAGTATGTATAATATTAGTTTGTGTACTGTATCAAGGTATATTTACGAACCTTATAACATGTGTTCAAGCGCATTAGTTTATTTAAAGTCCTGGTATATCAGTGTTTATTACAAACCAAGGGAGATATTCTCGATGGTTGCCGAATGCATACAACATCTGATATAGAAGAGGTATGAACTTACATACTTCGATGTAAATTTTGAAGTATAAATGAATATCGATACCTAATACTGGAAAATCCATAAAGCAGAAATTACGGTTTGTTACAAATGAGGGGAAGTTTTATTATGCATGTAAAAAGCATTGTTTATTAAAATATTAACATAATTACTATTTAATAATATTTTAGAGTAAACAACTTTTTTTCATAACTTATACATAGAGAAATTAAAAACCGTAAAGACCTTACCTTTTGAAAAGGGAGGGAAGGATAACTTCTATACATTAACTCTACGTCGTATATAGGTGTAACTTTAAGGCATATAAAACTTGTTTTACATTCCTTAAAGTAATAAGATCTTAAAGGCATACCACAAAGAGGAACATGGCCAGCGTCAAATCCGGAGTATTTGTTCTATTTCCCTCAAGGAATTATAACTTTAGGATAAATAAAACAAACTGTTTTTCTACAAAACAAAATGTTCTTTTCAAAACTAAATGTTTTTCAAGAAACTTTACCAGTGAAATGGTATTTTCTATAAATAAAATTAAAAATGTTCAAGTAAGAAATAAAATGGACGGTTCATAATATAGGAAGCGGTATATTTGAAAATACAAAAATGATGTAATGAAAGTTTACAACGGTGTATCATAAAGAAAATGTTTTCGCGACCGCGTAGTAATATTACGCCGGCGGGTTCATGCGTCGGTTCCGCACCGGGTCGCGCTTGCGGGCGCTCTTGTGTTGGGCTTTACGTGATCTACTTAATTCTAGTGAATGAATTATTATCTATTCTAGTGAAATTAATAATTATTCTTCAATGTAGTATTTATATAAATATGATATACACTTATAAAAATAAAACACTTTTAATACAAATCAGATAACTTGTGCACCGCTAACAGCTAAAATGACTATGATTTTAAAATGAGTTGGGGTCTAAAAGATAATAAAGCACACCTGCTCAAATACAAGTTTAAAGAACAAAGTTAATTTTCAAAAGACGATAAAATAATTCTCGACCAATCACATACGAGGTCTATTAGAGATGAAGGATACTCGACCAATACAAGTAAGGAAAACATTTCCTTCTTACCTGCTTAAAGGATCTTACCGATCCAGCATGTTTCAGTTTGAAATATATTTATAAAAATAATAATAATAACAATGATTCTTGTCTATACTGGAATTACCTTTTTGGACCTGGTATTAGGCTGTAAATCAGCATGGGGATACATAAAGGCTTATCCTAAATTTGTAGGCCTAAATTTAGGCCTACGTAGTTATTGCACCACATTTTACAGAAAAAGGTCATTTGAAATAATATTTTGACCTGGAATTAGGCCTAATCGCCCCGGGCTACAAAAAGGATTATCCTAAATTTAGGCCTAAAGTAGTTATTTCAACACATTTTACAGAGAGAGGTCAGTTTCGTATCTGTAAGGAGTGCGGGTTGTTGTGTTTTCTCGTGATGAATTGTCAATGTACATAGATAATAATAATAATAATAAAGAAAATCCGAATTATTTAAAAAACTTTGAAATATTTTTAGTTAACATCGAGCGAATAATATAAATGTAAGTGAATAATTGTTATTTTTAAATAAGAACTTAGAAAGATTTTAATAAAATACATGTTATGTTAGCAAAGAAGAACTTATTTTGTTATTTTTATACTTATTACATGGCTAAAGATGATGTAAAGCAGTAAGTCAATAGAACAAAACGTGGCATAGCTTGGTGTAGAGGGGTGCTAGGGGCTGACCTTACTGATTTACTGATTTATTCCTTTAAGGTACGTAAAATATATGTTTTTAATAAAATTTCATAAAATTTTAGTAAAAGTTATTTTAAAACTTGATAGTTATAAAATTTATAAACAAAAAGTATTAACAGTTAATATTAAATTCTTTGTTCAAAGATAATGATTGATTTATTATAGAAGTTTTAAGAAACTTTAAAATAATTTTAGTTATATTTGAATGAGTAATATAAATGTACGTGTTTAATTAAAACATAAAATGTTTTAATAAATTATACGTTAT
>JABUQX010039546.1:0-7500 GCA_015478945.1 Trachelipus rathkii
AGAGATTGGATAGTTTCCCTGAGCACTTGCCTCTACAGTACCTATAAAAAAGGGATAAGCACCAACATCGGACCGCAAATATAAAGGGTCAAGTATAACTAGAAAGTACAGGACAGTTTGTAAGCCTTTTGGCCTTTGACTCGATCCTATCCAAAAACCAGATGAACCAGAGCCCCCACCCCCCACAGATCAATGTCAGTCAGTTCCAACCTTCTTACTACCACTAACAAGGGCGGTGAACTCGCTTGATAATATGGTTGGAGTAAGCATGAGAAGAAGGAAAAAAAGTCTCGCACTCTAAACAGAACTCCCAGTTTCTTTGAAGGCGCCTAGCACCACTGTGATTTGAGGTTTTAAAATTTTTTGTTTATTTTAGGGCCAAGGGATGTTTATTATTGTCAACAGGAGAGACGAAGAGAATCGTCGAAAGAAAGAATAGAAAAGTTAAGTTCCTTAAGAGAGAGAGATTTGTAGAAGTTGGGTTTTTAAAGAATTAAATTTCACAAGCTTGAGACGACCCAACCCTGAAATTCTATCCAGATCAGCGAGAATAGAGTCGGAAAGATTAAGACGAGAGGCAATTCTAGAAGTAAAAAAGGGAGCAGAATTGATATGAGTTGAAGAATGAAGGGTCAAGTCATCGACATATGAGTGGATAGAGTTAGATTTGCAGGTTGAAGATCATTGATGAAAAGCAGGAATAAAGTAGGAGAAAAAACAGAACCCTGAGGAACACCACTATTGACAGAAAAAGCAAAAGAGAGATCAACAACAGCCGATATTGAGGCGATTTGAAAGAAAAAGCTAGACATAAGTAAGCAAAGAGAAGAAGGAAACCCAAAGGAGGGGATCTTGGAGAGGAGTGATGCGTGCCAATACCCGGTTCAAATCTTGATATATCAAGCGCCACCACACAAGTCTTCCCGTAGTTCCTAAGGGCCCAAAAAACCATAAATCTTGTTAAATAGGAAAGTAAATATTGGCCAGTAGATCTCGAGCACCGAAGCCGTACTGGTAATCAGAAAAGAAGGGAAAAGAGATAGAAAGTATAGAAGTCAGAGTTGAGACGGGTTCAAAGATCTTAGAAAGAATACAATGGAGAGCTATAGGGCGATAGTTTAGAAGGATCAGAGCAGCATCCTTTTTTTGGAATAGGTTGGACATATGCGCGCTTCTAACTCTGAGGGAAAGTGCTAGTATTGAGGCATAGAGAAATATAGTTGAACGAGGGGTGGGGTCAGCACGGAAGCACACTTCTCAAAACTCGGAGAGGAATGCCATCCGGGCGACCCGGCTTCCTAACGTTCATAAATTTCAGGAGCTCATGCACCCGATCAAATGAAATGACAGGTAAAGGCATAGGACACGTAGAGAGAGAAGGGGAGGAAGAGGAAATGCCAGAATCGTCCAGGGTTGAATTAGAGGAAAATAGGAGTGCAAAGAAGAGATGATAGGCCTTTTCAGTTGGAGTATTAACAACAGAATCATCAGAGCGAATAAGAGGAGGAACGAATGATTTACAGGAAGTTGTTAATAGATGTTTTTAGCGAGGCCAGAGAGATTTGTCAAGTAAGAAGAGGCCTAGGAAGGCATCACATTTTCCTTTCAATAACAGCCTACTTTTTATTCGTCGAATAATATACCTGAACAATCTTCAGCTAAATGAAAATTAGATGAAGTTATAGCGAGGACGAGAATTTTTCCCACACCCGATAAGCATTGTCTCTAAGCCTGAATGGCCAGGGAACAAGCACGATCGGACCAAAAAATGGGTTTCGAAGAGAAGAAAGATTTAGTCAAAGATGCAATGAACTTGTTCATCAAATCAACGACTAAAGTTTCCAACTTTTCGGCAGACATCAAAGCATCCTCAGTGTATAAGCTGAAGCTGTGCAAGTTATAAGTTGCGTAAGAAGTTCCCCAATGGCCCCCAATCGGCGCCGATCAAAAGTGCCAGAAAAACCGCATAGGGGCAGGATGGAGATGTTGGAGAGAAAAGTATTAAAATTAAGTGATATAATGGTTGTGGTCAGATTTACCGATAGGAGCGAAGTGGTTGTATTTATAGAGAGAAGGACTAGTGGTGAAAACATAGGTCAAGTGTGTTGAAGAAGCTATTTGGGACGATTCCTTATGCAGGTATCCTATTAAATCAGCTATTAAGATCTTTAAGAATCCTGATTAAGATGACTTCCTCCCCATCTAAATCAGTACGAGAGGAACCCCAACAATTCAGTTTTTGTGTACATTGAAAATCCCCCTAAATAGAGGGACCTCAGTTTTGGATAGAAGATATAACAGTCTCGTGAGAAGTAGTAAGGTTAATCAAAAAAGGCATGAAATCTGTTCTGTTTAGGAGAACAGTAGGCAGAAGCATAAGAATATTGTAGTAAAGGAAGAAAGATTTAAGCCACAGAACATTGAAAGTTAGGAGATTCGAGACTTTCGAGACGTGTTTATCGGAAAAATGTTTTAATATTTACATAGGCACATACTCCACCCTTCAAACGGAAATTATAAATAATTATAGTTGGATATATTAAACGAGTTGAAGGATTGAATTCTTAGCCATCTGGGTTCAGACAAGAGCAATAAATTAGGTTAGAGTTAGAGAGGTAATATTCCATGGATGCAGAGTTAAGAGTGCAAGCCATTGATTGTTGGTAAAGTCAAAAGAAAGCCACGCCTGTGCAATCTGCTATCATACGCACATGAGCAATCCCCCCTCCCCCCAAAAAAAAAAAAAAAAAAAAACCAGACAGAAAACAATTAGACAAAAATACCAAAGAGAAATGAGGAAAATTTAATTCGTACGCTAAACCTAAATTTTAAAACGAATAAAACCTAAATTTAACAAGCAATATCTAAAATATGAATAATCCAGAAAGTTTAAAAACACTCACGCACTCACACGCTCTCACGAAAAAGTACAAAAAAAAAAAAAAAAATACTATTGATCAACTAAAAAAGTAGATAAATCTGTATAAATTATAATAATGGCTGTCCAAATAGGTAAATTTTACGCTAAAGACCAAGTTGGAGAAACGTTAAAAATCTTAGTTAAAAAGGAAATCGAGGAAAAAAAAAACATAACTTAGTACTAGCTATCTATATCGAACTAGATTTATTATTGAATCTAAAAGTTTCTCATAATTTTTCACCCAAAAAGTAAGAAGTATCGGCTAAGTATCGGCCATTTTAACCGATACCGATACCATTAAAAATGGCCGATACTACCGATACCGATACTATCGGTACATCCCTAGTCCCAATGCAATACTCTTATTCAAATAGTTCGTCACATTTAGCTAAAATACTCCTTAATTTATTTTACTTCTATTTAACAAAGTCAACTTTTTATATTTATTCACTTGATTTAAATACTCTTTTTGAATATAAAACATTTAACAAAGTAGATACTCTTGGGTATCAAAAATCATTTAGCATCATAAATACTCTGAAAAATAAGAAAACTGTAATACCATTTTATTCCTCACCATCCGTTGTTGAGACAACAATGTAGGATAAGGTTACTTGCTTTCCTTTTTATTTTATAATAAAATTTCTTTCTGTATAAGGTTTCTTCAGATAATAATATTTCTTGTTTTCTCTCTCAATTAATATTTTCTTATTTTCTCTCTTTAGTCAAGAAACAGATTTGTTTCTTTAAAAATGTAATAATATTTTTGACAAACTCGCTTAGTGATACTGCTTCATTATTCTTCTCACCTCTCTTCATTAGTGATATTAATTATCAGTAACATGATTAGGTATTTTATGCATAACTATGTATTTCAATTTTTTGTCTTCCTTTTATGTTCTAATATAAATGGCTGTACATTTGGAATGTCCTGACACAATCTTCTAGACCGTGTATATGGCTTTTCATTATTATTGAAGGCAGGTTGTTGTACCTTGTTTCTTTCATTTTCTGAAAATCCAGCAAAATCAAACTCACTAAGCTCATTGTCTCTTTCCTCCTCAATCTCAATGGGAGTCTCATTTAAGGATAACCACCTTTTAATTCCTTTTAAATTTTCTCTATGATGGGACTGAGCATTTTTATTTTCTCTGTGAGTATTTAAGCTCCATCTGATTATAGTTTCATTTGGTTGCTTTTCTCGTAAAGCTCTACTACTCCTCACAAGATGCTCCATTAAAAATTCTTTTAAACTTGATTCTTGAGTACTAGATTAGAAAGGTCAATGTCTGAAAGATTTTCAATAATTTCCATTTGTTCAATTTCTTTAGGTGAGTTAGGAGAGGACAATGAAGTTAAATGATTTAATAGTAGGTTCATTTGTTTTTGCATTTCTTCCATTTTGTTTCTTATTGTATGGAAGATTTCCACTGTCTCTTCAATGATTTCAAAACCTTCAAAGTCAGAGTCATCCAAACCAGTTATTTGTAACTGACCTTGACTATAAGCTCTTTCTTCATCATCAATGATTTCCTCATTTAATTCAATGTTCCTCTCTAGTCCTTGGTCTTTTTCAAAAGCTCATCATCAGTTAAATTCATAGCCCATTTTTGAAATAATTGATTGTTTTCCAAATAATGAGGTGGTAACAACCACTTCCGTAATTGGCGATGATGGACTTTATACTGTTTTCCCTCCATTGATTTAAGGACATCAGTAATCATATTTTCATTGACTTTAATTACCTCATAAGTTCCATGGTAATAAGGATGGAATTTGTTAGTTACCAAATTACCTGGTAAATGTATTTTTAAACCAACTCTTTGGTGCAATTGGTAAGGTTGATAATGTGAATGTCCTGGTTGCCAAAATATATCCTCGGTTCTCCAAGATAGTCCGCTATAGGGTGTGTGTTGGTTTTGGAGGATATATTCACATGGGGACTGACCTAATTGGGAATGTTCTGTATGGTTTGATATCATAACTATTCTTGGCAACTCTTCATTCATAAAACAATTTAACCAGGTACTCACCCTACAGATATGGTGATGAACAGTCCAACAAATCCAGTAAAAATAATAATATTCTTTTGATTTTTGCTAGTTACAGCAACGTTAACTATGTATTCTTATAATTATTTATTTTTATAGAAGTATCTTTATATTTTCAGCCACAAACACTGTCCTGAGCTCAGTACAGAAAAAAAAACCTTTAAACAGGTACCTCCTTTAATCTAATAACTTTTCATCACCCTATCAACAATCATTAACATATATATATATATATATATATAATATAATATATATATATATATATATAATATATATATATATATATATATATATAATATATATATATATATATATATATATAAACGTATATATGATATATATAATATATATATATATATTATATATATATATATATATATTATATATATATATATATATATATAATATAAATATATATATATATATATATATAAAAACAATCAATCGGTATAGATTTTTTCACATCTGGAAGAGGGGTGAAAATTGTCAAATTTGAAAATTGAATTTTTTTTTATACTGTTCTCCAATTTTTTGGAAATTCAGAGTGGATAGAATTGGACGGGTTACTATAGCTTTTATTTATGCCCAACAATTTGACCTTTGGGAATATCACTGTGCTGGCTGTTTCAAATTGTACATGGTGCGGCTAGAGGTAAAATTATTGGGTATGTAGAAAAATGGTAAATGATTTCATGTAAAAAAAAAAAAATCTCCAATGAATAGGAAAAAAATTTGAACAGGTTTTGACTTTTTGAAAAAAAATTGTAGCCTCTGCCAGAAAAAATAAAAATAATCTGTGAAAAGATTTTCTTTCTTTTGGGCATTGTTTAAAAGGAGGTATAAACCAAATACATTTATTGAAGTTTTGAAACTTGTTCAATTATATCTGCACCAAAAATTTCATAAGAATCAGATAAATAGTAAAAAACTTGCAGCAAAGTTCAATTTTAATAGTCAATTTTTTGAGTTAACAAATATATATATAACTTATGGATGTTGGATTTTTTTTCAGTTTATTAAAACAAAAGATTCTTAATCGTAATTGAGTGTTAATTATAGTAATTTTTTTCTTTTAAAATACTGGCGAATAAATATTAAAGTAACCAAATATATTAAATTATCAAAAGTTCAAGATTTACAAAATGTGGTGCATAAAAATAATAACTATAATCTTTTCAACTTTACCAGTGAAAGTGTTTGTTTTTGAGCTGTATTTGTTGCCAACTTGGTTTAAACAAACTCTCACTGAAGATAGATGATGGAGAGGAGCATAAGCATTTTCTTGCAAGGTCTGGAAGATACAATGTTTTTAAGGTTCTTAAATTTAAGATATATATAAACTAATAGAGTAGGCATATTTATTTGCATTTATAGTGAAAAGGTATGTTATTATATGACACATATTTAGGGCATCTGGCCTCTGGCCAAATTCATGGCTGGAGTTGCAACACTAATATGTTTTGAAATTCTTGATTTTATAGTATTATTTTGTTTGTTGCAGAAACATTTGGTACTAAAGAAAATGAACATAAAAAGGATCCTTTATTAAAACTTTGAATCTAATCTGATAGGCCCTATGTGACAGTTTCAAAACAAGATTTATATTGGTGCCTCGGGTATTTTAAATTACCATTTGAATAATTCTTTACAGAAACATGGCATCAAGAAATCTAAGCAAGGCTGAGGTGAGTATTATCAAAACACTACACTGAATTCAATTATTATTATTATTATTATTATTATTATTATTATTATTATTATTATTATTATTATTATTATTATTTTTATTATTATTATTATTATTATTTAACTAATTCAAATGTAGACTTTTTTTTTTTTTTTTATGTACACAGTGATAGTCTATCAGTAGAGGAAAAGTTCAAAATTGTGGGCTCCATTCTCAATGATATTTATGATAAAAAAATTTCCTATAAGATATAAAACAACCATGGAAAAATAAATGGTTAACACAAGTGTTGTTAACCTCAGCTAGGCAGAAACACAAATTGTATGATTAAAGTGCTTAGAGGGGTGTTGTTCCTATGTAAGCTATACACTAACTATTCTTCAATACTTAAAAAGCTAACAAAGTATTCTTTGCTGATAAATTTTAAGACTCAAACCAATTCTTGTTTGAAATGGGGGATCATAAATGACATCTTAAACTGTCACAAAAATAAAAACTCATAAATCAAAGAATTAAAAATAAACATTCACAAACAGACTGCACATAGTCAGTGAATAAATTCCTATTTTACCACCATAGGAGGAAACGTAGTAGCTGAATTCCCCCAAACAAATGTCTTTTGCTGACTATTTAAGACCATATTTTGGGGCAGAAATTTTTGTTCAAAAGCATATCACTATTTTAAAAGTCTGAAGAATAAGAGCTCTGACATTCATAGTGTCCTTAACTGAATCTACAAATACTGCAAAAGAGAATTCTCACCTACTTTAACCACCCTCTATGATAACTCACTTGAACTATTTCATTATGCAACTTGATTTAAAACAGGCTTGTTTGGTTTA
>JABUQX010039546.1:10000-15000 GCA_015478945.1 Trachelipus rathkii
CTAGGTAATTTCTACCAGGATCTGGACTAGGGGGATCGAACCCTGGCCCTTGGCTTATGAGACTCTAACTCGCTAATAACCAATTGAGCCATGGTATATATATACTACTCGTCAAAATTAATGCATCGCAAGGTACGTGGCGAAAGAAGGGTAGAAAAGGTTGAAGAACGCGAAGACACGTTATTGGACAATAACAATAACGTGGAGGATGACTTTGGATTGTTGGAGGGGGTTATGGCTTCTGTGGAAGTGGACGTTTGGGTGGGGTAGATGGGTCTTGGAAAGACAATCTTGGAGGTACAAGAGGTAGTAATAGAACATCATTTGAGGATGTGGGGGGTTGGGGTGGTGTTTGAGGATCTTCAAAAGATAGTTTTGGAGGTAACGTAGTTGGTGAAAATCCTTTGAAGGAAGGTCTTTTAGGTGGGGAAGGTGAAAATAGAAAATCAGGGGTTGGAGGAGGTAAATGTGCATGGGAGGGGGTTGTGAAGGTGTGGGTTTTTCATGAACAAATAGTTTACAACTTTGTAAATTGTCTCTGTTGTTGTCTGGGATTTGTAAAGGGGTTGTAGGTAGCATGATCTTTGGTTGCTGATTTGATTGAGGGGGAGTTTGAATATGTCTTTAGAAATATATGGTATTTGGAATGTTTGGGAATGGTTTTTGTGGTATATTTAGTTGATGGATAGGTTTTGGGGATGGCGTTTGTGTTGAATAAGGGTCGTCTTTGGGTGGAAGTTTTGGAAATTGGGAGTGTTTGAGGTGTTAATTTTGAAATCTTTATGTTGTCCCTGTGGCCGATGAATGTTTTAGATGTTTGTAAACATTGTAAAAGCAATTTTTTTAAATGTACAAGCTGTTTCACTTGAAAGGGGCCTGTCCATTTAGGAAATAATTTGGGGGATTGATTGAGCTTTCTCACATCCAAAATATGGACATAATCGCCAACTTTAATGGGTATGGAAGAAGAATTTTTGTTGTTTCTTCCTGAAAGTGCTGTTGAGCTTGGTCTCTTATAAGATTAGCTCTTTCAGCTAATTCATCAACATAATCGTTGATGTGTTTTTGAGGCTGAGTGCCTTTTGTGAAAGGGGTTATATAATTGGGAAGTTCCCAGGGTATTCTTTTGTTGTATGTATATAATAGGAAATGTGGGGTGCAGCCGATGGAAGAATTATAAGTGGAATTTATAGCAATCTGGGTGAAAGGAATATATATATTTCTCCCAATCATTATGGTTAGAATTTACATAATGTCTGAGATGGTTTGCAATCTTTAACATTTCTCTTTCAGCCAAACTATTACTCGAAGTTTGCCTGACAACAATGTCAACTGCTTTAATCTTCCACTGGGCACATATTTCTTTAAAAAGTTGGAATGTGAACTCGGGGGCGCGATCTGAAACGATCACCTCTGGAGTGCTGTGTTGGCATATAATTCTTTCTAGAATTGCCTGGGCAATGTCTTTCTTTGTGTGTTGAATAAGAGGGACCAACTTAATGTATCTTGTTACTGTCCTTAAGAACTAAAATGTATTTTGCTTTGGTGATTTTGCAAGTGGGCAGTGGGCCAAGAACATCCAAGTGAATTCGAGCGAATGGTTCATATGGGAGGGGATATGATTTGATGGGGGCATTTCTAGGTGCATTGCCTTTCAATCTTTGGCAGGAAAGGCAAGGGTGACAATATTCTTTCACTAAGGTGTATAATTTGGGAAAAATATATTTCTCACGAATTCGGCGCACTGTCCTGGCAACTCCACAGTGGCGATGGTAAAGAGTCATGGTTTTGTTTGATAATAGAGTGTATCATGGAATCCGGGACTTGTATGAGGAAACTGATATTTTGAGTAGCATAGTAGAGAATGTCGTCTGTAAGGACATGAGGGAAAGTATCAGCAGAAATATCTTGTGTATTCAAAGGTTTGTCATGGGAGATTAAAGGTTAGGAAAATCATAAAGTGCTTTCAACCTTTGGCACGCTCTTTGCTCTTTTACAAATGTTTCTTTTGTTAGATGTAAATGTGTAGTTGGTAATATTGTATTTTGGGAGAAAGTATTTGTTAGCGGATATTGTATTCAACTGAGATAGTCTGGTATAATATTCAGTTTTCCAGGTTTGAAAATTAGATAAAGAATATATCAGATATATTGAAAGCACAAAATAACTGAGAAGAGAATTATTTCTCTATTATGAGCAATTGTTACACCGGAAAGTACATAATCTTATAAATTTCCAAGAGCGAATAGCTGAGGTAGGTTAACTTGTATTTATAATGACTAATGCAAACATATTGGTCTATTTTATATAAATTTTTGTGGACAAAAAGAGTCATTCCACAAAACTACGATATCTAGAGGATCATCATAAATTCTGAAGTTATTTTTAAGTGAAGATAATTCTTTTAAGATATATAAACAAATTAGAAAAAAAGAAAATAGAAAAACTTAATAGAGTCCAGACTACATAACACTCTCGTCAACCAAGAACTCTCCTAAGCAATATTCATATATAAAGTGTTGTAGGCAAGATATAGAGTTCTGCACTTTTGAGGCAAATTAACTCGTAGAAAAGTGATCTAATGTACTCACTCTATTTAGATGAAAGCTCCGTCCGTGATACACCTTAAATAATGTTTTCCATCGATTAGTGCCCCCATAAATTAATTGTGTTTAATTATGGACAGAACCAGATTCTACGAACAGTTTTTAAATCTCCTCCCCCCTTAAGTGATATAGATCAATGAATACGCTCAAAATGTAAAGGAATCGAATTCTCTCTGGAGTTAAGACCATGGATATTGCCACAGTTCCATGCACAGAGTAATTATGCTCAATTCAATGGAGTGAATCTACACTCAAAAGAGTCAGTTTATTCAAAGTTAGCTTCTTCAAACAATATAAGGATAGTCACTCTCATTCGTATTAAATAAAGATAAATACATAGAGTAAAAAGACTCACGAGAGAATAACACAAAAAACAAAGAAACACAAAATAAAAGAAAACGTACATAATGAGTGATCAGGCAATAAAAAAGACAATATGTACTAATAATGAATGTTGTGCTATAAGTAAAGATCATTATAGAGAAATTTATATAGTGGTTCACTAAGATTTGTATTCATATTATATTACCTATATATATTTAATTATGAGATGATTTCTCATCGGTTTTTATATATGCTACTGCTAATTTTGCATTCAACGGCTTATAAATATGCAAATATATTTAAGGTCTGCATCACGTAATACTTAACTAAAAGGACTCCGTTGTCACTCTCTGGATACAGTCTCTATTAATGATACTTATCTTATATAAGGCTTGTCTTTTATTCATATAAAATTCCAAAATGGAATTCTCCATCCGAACCTCTCTACTAATTGCTTGATATTTTGCGCACTCCAATTATAATATATTAGCATGAGATATAGTCGGAGTATATTGATAGTAAGAGTATAGATATCACATCAAAGTTTAAGATTTATTATATTTTAAATGAAATCATATCATGATTAATGTATATACCTAATTACTAAAGTACCTAAGAGGAAACTCATATATATAGCATATATTTACTATTATTAATATTAGATATATTATATATACTATATTATATATATTAATTATATATATATATAATAATGTATAATATTATATATATATTAATATATATTATATTAATATATATATATGTATATATATTAATATATATATATATATAGTATATATATATATATTATATTAATTTATATTTATAATTATATATATATATATATTATTATATATATATATATAATGTATAATATATATATATTATAATATATATATTCATATATATATATATATATATTAAATATATATATATATATATATATTATATACACTTATATATAAGTTAGCAAAAAAGAATTGGAAGGGTCCCATCATTCATTATTCACGTTTTCAGAAAAAAAGATTTTAGTATATTTTTAAATTCTCTCTCTGTACATTTTTAAATTTCTTTTTATTTTTTGAAAATTCTTCTTTCATCACAAAACCACTCATCTTGATTTGGGTAGGCCGATGGATAGGTTCAGTGCCGAGGGTCACACGGTTTCAACGTCCCTCGGTGCGGCGTGCCGGTTTTAAAAACAAAGGTGCGGTGCGTGATGCGGTGCGATAATTCCGGTTTCTCGACCAACGTTACTCTTGATTAATTTTGATTAACTCTCGTTTTTAAAACAATATTTTAATAATCCCATTTCCCCTAATACATTTAATTAATTTAATTTATAAAAATGGAAATATAAACTATTAAATTTTGTGAAATTTAATCGAAAATGACATGAAATTTGAATTATAATAATTATGGAAAGCCACTAAATCAAAATTACGATTAAAAATATTAATCTATGAACATCTTTCCTTAGATTTAGGTAATGAATAAAACATGTTATGCATATTAAAACTTCCTTTCAATAATATTTAAAAAATTTAAAGCTAATTTTAAAATTAAAACATTTATTTTTAATTATTTATTATCAATTTAAATCAAATCATTGTAAATTATAAAGAGTATCTAAATTAAAGTAACAAAATTAAATTGGTGAGTATACATAATATATAGTTATATAATATATATAATATATATATATTAGTGTATATTACCTATATTATATATAATATATATTATACGGGATACTTATATATATAACGATTATATAATAGTGATAGTAATTATAGTGATAATAATATTAAAAGTGAAAATATATAGAGTAAACAACTAGTTTTTCTTAAAAATTATATATTTTGTTTAAATCATTGAAATAATCGTAGCAATTATTATATAATATAGAGATTTTAAAATTATAATCATACCTCTTATAAATTAATTGTCAAAGTATACTAAAGTATAATAACATGGTAGGTGTGTAAATTGTAAGGATATTTAATTTATATATATACATTATTTTGAATATATACTATATATAATATGTATATATGTATATATATATATATA
>JABUQX010039547.1:0-58698 GCA_015478945.1 Trachelipus rathkii
TTTACTTAATGAAAAATTCAAAACTCGTGTCCACCAGAGAATCTAAAGATTCCTGAATTTTGTCTACAGCCTCCCGAGAGTTAGAATTAGAAAACCAAATTGCACAATCGTCTTCATAAAGAAAATATTGTATTTGTGGAGAAGATTCTGTAAAAATATCATTTATCATTACAGTAAATAAGATTGGACTGAGGATGCTACTTTGAGGGAGACCTCATGCGCTACAGCCATCTCTGAGGTGATCTGGTCCACATGTACTTGTATTCTTCCATGCATAGGAAAGTTCTGTATAAAAACTGAAAAGTTGCCTCTCAACCCCAATTGCTCTAACTTCATCAACAATCCATGTATCCACACAGAATCATATCCCTTTTCTATATCTAAGAAGACTCCAACCATCTACTCACATTTGAGGAAAGTCTTCTGTAAAGTAGTTTCTATTCTGAATATATTGTCAGCTGTTGAAATTGTTTTCAAAAAACCACTCTGATAAGGAGACAAATATCTTGAGAATTTAAATGTATCAACAATCTCCCCAGTACCATCCTTTCAAAGATCTTACAAATATAGCTGGTAAGCTCACTAGGCCAATAAGACTTTAGATTGTATTTTGATTGATTTACTACAGGGTTAAGTGTTAGATAAATGAAGAGAGATATCCTCCAATTTAATAAGAGAAGAGTTGATTATTCCATTATAATTATAAAATTCCTAATATAATAGTATATATATATTAATAATATTATAATATATAATATATAAATAATATATATATATATTAATATATATAAATATATTATATATAGTATATATATATATATAGTATATATAATATATATATATATATATTATATATAATAATATGAATAATTAAATAATTATAAATATATATAATATATATATTAATATATATATATATATATATATATATATATATATATATATATATATATATATATATATACATATTATACATTATATCATCGTGATTTATATATATATAATTATAAGTAGTTATATGTATTATTAAGCTAATATAAGGTGTTTAAAATTATGTCAATTTCTCTCCAAATTTTCATATCCCGTATCTTCCTCTTTCTTTCATCTATCAATTTTTAAAAAACTTATATTTGTAATTTCTAAAACCTCCTCATTTTATGTGCCTATGAATTTTGAGAGGGGGTTTGGTCTCTACGTAGTTTATGATTTATCATAAACAATCCTTATTAATCATTATTGGTCTTTGCCAGTATAGGGATATATCAAAAGAACTCTACTCAGTAAAGTGGGAGTCAATGATATACCGAATCCATAACAATCTACTCGTCATCTAGCCTAGAAGTAGACTAAAAGTAATGGATCTACAGTGAGAACCTCTTGCCAGTATAATCTGTAAAAACACAAAATGTGAAACCTGCTTATGTATTTATAAAGGACAATAATTTAAATTTAGAGAAAACTTTGAAAGATTATTTTGAAATTGATACTAAAATATCATTTTTTGTGGCATTTTGGTGTTATATAAACATATTGCCTCTCAGAACTTTACTACTGATCAAACTCCGTCAAGTCCTTTCCAGGACGAATTAAACATTAAACATACATTCATGTTTAAAGTACAAGTAAGTCTTTTTATTTGAAAAAGCGCAGCCAATTACAGATCTCAATAATCAGATCACTATTGAAACACGACTTTTGATCCGTAATTTAATTTGTCTTATCCCTTCAATCTATTAAAACAACTCATCAACTTATCTGCTTTTTTTTCTGTAAAAAGGGAAATTCATATTATTTACATAAATATAATTAAAAATATCTTGCAATAAAAAATACTGAGATCAAGATAGTAAGGTGCATCGAGTAAGAGAATATTAAAAAAAAATCTTTAAATATGTAGTAATTCTTTTTCTGAAGATCATATACATCTGTTACCAAGAATAAGTTTTATTCTTTAAAGATTTATAATTAAATCGTAAATTTGGACATATTGGAAAGTTATAGACCTATATCTTTATTGTTTACTTCACTTTTTATCTTGTATAAGAGTGTACAACATCATAAGACATAGATCATACTAATTTATCAGGAATGGTTATTACTTCCAAAAGTTTGTACCAGTAAGCTTGTTTTAATATTTTCTCTACTATCTTAATGCTCAAAACTGTAAGATTTCATTCTCTGAAACTGTTATCATCTCTGGTGCAAATATGAACCTTTGCACTGTATTTAGCCTATGTGCAATTCTGACTTATTTTCATAAACTTTTTGCGTTTCTCCTCCTTCATATGACTTGTTCTCAATCAAAAAAATACGCAAGAATATTTGAATTGCCCACCGTATTGAGAGTACGTAGATTGCATCCTTAGAAACTTGTTTTTATAATCACAATGGGATTGTATATTGCCAAGAGACCTTGAAGTCGAATAAAAACCTTTGGAATGGACTAATTTGTAACGAAATTATGTGGCAAAAAATTATTTAGGTCGGATGATGACTGATAATCTCTGAACTCCCATTTGGGATCATCATGATTCATTAATTGTGGATAAGGCCACAACGAGATTACAACTCATTCAACTTCGCTTTTGTCTCCAACCAAGGAATTATCAAGGAAAAAAATTAGTTCTAAGTTACTGCGCGAAAGGGTTGAAAAGTTATTTTGGCTTCACTTCTTACAATCGGGTTTATTTAACCGCCATAAAAAAGGTTGAGATAGTAATATTTTTGTGCCCGAAGGCTAGTGAAATTCAACTGTCGAAACCCTAACCAGCTAGACCTCATCATCTGTTAAAATGAATCCTAAATAATTCTACGATCATTTTGGAGTTTGGTTATAGATTTGGGTATCTACAAATCGTTGGAGAACTAAGCATATGAGCGACACTTATCATGAAACAAGTGGTCATCATGATAAGAGACCAATTCACCTACAGGATAGAACAAATAGTTTCAGGTTTGGGTTGATTATATACATTCACTTTCGACGAATTTCTGTATTTTACATTGCTTTATTTTTTTCTATTTGCCTATCACCATGTACATGGGTCGGGTCTCAAGACTTTCCTCCAAATATACTATATTATTGCAGACCTATGCGTACAAATACAGACTGGGTATTTTTAGGAAAAGTAGAATGAGGATTAAAACACTCAGTCTACAATAAGTCTTCATAAAATGCCGTTACCTTCTTCCAGAACTCTATCGTTCCTTGGCCTTGGAATTTGTAAAAAAATTAGGCTAAAGTAATTATAAAAGTAAGATCATAATATATTAAGCAACCTCATAATTTGTATGTAGATTCACCAAGTCGATCATAGCATAACACACATAAGAACATCATTTCCATG
The DNA here is from genome assembly GCA_015478945.1 of Trachelipus rathkii. NCBI lineage: Eukaryota > Metazoa > Arthropoda > Malacostraca > Isopoda > Trachelipodidae > Trachelipus > Trachelipus rathkii. Next base: position 3,348 of record JABUQX010039547.1, read on the forward strand.
TGAAACTAGTTTTCTATTAGCATAACAAAATCACTTCAAGTTGATTTGGATTGATCGGTTCTGTATCGACTGAAGCTGTTTGATGTTAAGGAGTTTAATATCAATATATATACTAACTATAATTATATATAGTATATATATATATATATGATTTAACTATGTTATCATTAAAAATACGTAATTTTACTTTTTAATATTATACTATATAGTAATTTATAATATATTAATATATATATTAAGTAATAAAGTTTATATCATTATCTATATTATTATGTATAGGTGATTTATATACTATAATATGTATTCTAATACATATGTATAATATATCATTAATATATAGTAATAATATAGATAAATATATATATAGTATTATAATTGGGATATATATAATTATAAAAATTTGCGAACAAGCTCTGAAATGACATTCAAGTTTGAAGTCTGAATTATACCAAAACTAAATGTTGGTAATAGGTTCTCTATGGGAGAGCATTAACTATCACCAGTGTGGTCCCAGGGAAAATGCCAATCAGAATTTCGCCAAAAGGTTATATATATACTATGATTAATTATAATATAATTAATAATTAATATATAGTATAATTTAGCGTATATATAATATACCTTAATATATATACTAGAGATATCTACGAAAATATCAAACTATATTGTTATTATGTATCATATTAGAAGTTATCAATCTTACTATAGTAATTTTTTTTTAAACTTAACAGGTTATTATAATAAATAGAATTAAGTAACTAATATACTAAGTATTATATATATATATATATATATATTATAATATATTATATATATATAATATATCATAATATATATTTATATATATATATATTATATATATAATTTTAATTTATTTTCACCACGACAATCAGGGAATAAGGTTACTATTCTTAAATGTTTTTTCCCGCAAACCAGTGGGCCCATCCAAAGTGGAAAGGTGCACTCATGTTATCAGGTGTGAGATGTAGTAACCGCCAGCCTCAGTACTGAACAATGTTCATATAGATATTTCCCCTAACTCAATTACAGAACTATGGGAATTTTCATGGGCTTAGGCTCTGGACTCACAGAACTAACCTTCTGTGCGTGAGGCGAATAGGAAAGTAGGTGTCTGTATATGTATTAAAGGTTGTACCGTTGTATATGTTAAGGCTATGGATGAGTAGGTGTGGGTATTCGAGTTAGTTGTATTAATATCACTATGAACCGTAAACTGTAATGAATTACAGAATAATCTCCTACAACCGGCAATTTTTCGTGTCCGTCCTGGTGACTTCCGAAACGTACAAATCCCGTTTGACTGAGGACTCGAACTCCACGACCCTATTAGCGTGTGCAAACTCTCGCACCACTTTCAGCCCACTTGCGTCCATCCTTGTAGACATTATTATATATATTTATTTTTTTTTTATTATATCTTATATATTATGTTATTTATTGTATTTCATATATATATAAGATATATGATTTTTTTTTTTATTTTATTATATATATACACTATATATTACTATATTATATTTATATTATATTTTATATAATCATATATAAATATATAATTTTTTTTTATTATGATAAAAAATTTATGATATGAGTATATATATAGTATATATATATATATGGGTGTCCCATACTCAATCTCAACTATTTGCTGGTGGTGACTCAGTAGGTGGGGTCATTGCGAGCCACACATGTTCAATATAACAATATGCCCTACTTCTGCAATGGTTACTGGTGCTAATAAAAAAGACCGGTTTACATATGTTTACTCCTAGGGAATGAAGCCAGTGATATCAAAGGTATATAGACTGTTGATTTGGCAACAAAACTTTTAGTGACATACAGCGGGAATATTAGGATTAGTCATTGATACGCAATTTATGCTTTTTTTAATAAATACAAAACAATGCATCAATGTAAGCAAAAGAAAAAGCAAATGGCAACTTAGAATTTTTATTACTAACTGCAACAATAGTTTCATGTACGTTTCCAGGAAATATATCATATTATAGGTTTATGTTAGTCAAATTAACATTTGTAGTTACATAATTTTATGAAAAATATAGTATTAGGGAATTAACTTGCATCAGTCACTACTATTAATTACACACTGATGTCTACTAATATTTACAACAATACTATATAATACGACTATAATATTATATTTTATAATGGAAAATGATAAAAAATAATACAGTCGAGAAATAATAAATGTAGAATAACACTTACTATTACCGTTGGTTGCTAATTTTTAAATTGAAAACAAAAATACTGTAAATACTAGTAGAATCTACAGTGCACATTTCTCAAATAATATTACCGCGCCGCGACAGTCACTGGAATGGCAATTTCTCTGCCACATTCGAACGCACACATTATATTATATTAATTAGAATGAGAGATTAATTATTAAATAATTAATTAATAATAATTAAGAGTATTATTATTATTCAATTAAAATATTCATTTAATAATATAATTAAGATATATTAAGAAACCTGCCTTAATATTTTCCAAAACAATGCATGCAACGTTAACAAAAGGAAAGAAAGGCAAGCGTAATTTTAAAACTTTTACTACTACACACTGAGACTAGACTAGACTAAGAATGAAGATGTGAATTGTTTATGTTTATTGAGGACAAGATATATAAACTAAACTGTAAATGCTTTTAGTGTTAAAGAACGCATATTTTTATTAGTACTATGATGTACGTGTACAGATACTGTGATGGTAGTGCTCCTGCTGCTGTAGTGGAATACCACATACTATCGACGCTTTCCTAGACGTCGAATCCTGGATGGTAGAGTGTTTAGTCCCAGATCTACAATAATGTTGCGTGGAACGTGGTCCGAGTTCTCCATTGCACTAGTTACATCGACGCGTTGTTCCGTTCAAGACCATAGATATTGAGGAAGGGGAGGCAGGTGAGTTCATTGCTACATGAATGAAGGTAGCCACAACAAGCACACAAGCCGAATACTAGGATCGATAATTGGTATTTTCGCAGGAACAATCCAGTGTATAGGCACGAACACTAACGTGCGTGCGAGAAGCACATATACCCCTATTCATAGTACGGGCTATGCTTAATTCTATCATTGCCATTGATATGGCGATACTTCATCCCAATGCCAGTTCTCCGAATCTGTGTAGGTGGGATACTATAGGTTCTAAATCGCTGTCCATTATCTGCCATTATGTATTATTTGTCATATCAGAAAGCCATTTATTCTCTTTTTCGACACGTGTTGTGGGATTCAACAACAAGCTCTACCACGGCAAGAAGCGCTCTATCCTTTATGGTTAAGTTATTTGCATATCTTTTCTGTGAATGCTTAATTGTTACAGTAAATTGGATTGACAAGCCGATTGTGTTGTTTATATTAATTTATAGTTTGGATTTGTTTATGATCTTAGGGCTGTGTTTTCTTTTATTTACTCTTCTTGCCATTATTTAAAAGTGTTATATATGTCTCGAATTTGATGATATAGAATTAGAGACTAAGTGGTTGGTGGGGTGAGATGTAGTTAAAATGATGGATTCGTGGAAGTGAGTGTCGAGTGTGTTCCCCATAGCTCTAGTTGTATGGCAGAATGATATTGATTTGTGTGAAGCGAATCTGCAAGAAGTTTTAGAGGATGGGTTGTATGTGGGTTTGAGACAGGGTTGTAAAAGCGAAGTGGTTTGAAAGCATGTAGAATAAGAGTAATAGGTTATTGTAGCATGTAAGGTTAGGAGAGCTCCGTGGTGTGAAAGTCATGGTTGGCACGATGGTGAGCAATTGGAACAATGTATCTAGGTATACATAGGATACGAGTGTTGGAATGAAAAAGGGCACTGATTATGACAGAGTGTAAGTAAGCAAAGTGTGAATGTATGGAAGTATGGCCTGGGCAAGCGAGGGATTTAACATCCTTGGTGGATGTGAAACGAAGAGACTCAGGTCTTTGATTTGCCTATGCAGAGTTTTTGCAATGAAGGTGTGTTGCAACCTTGTGTTAATATAGGATGATAGGTTAAACACTAGTGGTCTGGAAATAAGAGTAGTTGATTAGAGGGTGCTATGTGTTCAGTCTGTGAAGCCTAATTCGTTAGTGGCAGTGTGTTAGGTGTGCAGATAGAATTGATGAAAATGAGGAATGAATGCATTGTTGAGTTGTGCAGTATGAAGGTAAAAAAGGGGAAATAAAGAAATATAACTAGAATAAAGAGAAAAGTGAATAAATGCGCGTGTTATGCAGTCATATGGAAAGGAATGATGATAGTCGAATCATGTTAAAGCAGAGTGTTAATGTAGTGGTGAGTGTGTATAAGATATTGAACTGATAGAGAGACTGGAGGAAAATGTGGATTGAGTCAGTAAATGAAGAAAAGAGTAATATTCTTAAAATAATTTTTAAGTTTTGTGATCATAAAAATATATATATATAAAATACTATAAGATATTATAATATATATGCTATGTAAATAGATACTATTATATGATATATTATATATATATATGATTGGATATAATTAGCAGATGAAATTAATAAAGATATAAAGATGAAGGGTTTTGAGCCACGTGGGCCATGGGATGACCATTACAGAAGCTACACAGTAATACTAAGAGATGTGTGAGCGGGGTACCGTCGCGGTTCCGTGTGAGAACTCTAGGGTGGATGTTTAGAGCTTCGACGAGATTCTTACTAATATTAATGGACAGAAAGAGAGGGAGCCGGTAAGGGCTGGAGAAAATTTCTTTTGTGCACCTTGTGTCAATCTTCTTCTTACTTGTTGCCTTTTTCTTTTTTTTCCGGATACTTGACACGAACCTTAATCCCAGTCTTGGAAATAAAAAGATCCTGAAGAAAAGCAAGAAAAAAAAAAAAATATAATATATATATATTATATATATATATTTATATTATATTATATATTAAATATTATAATATATATATAATATATATATATAGGTATATATATATATAATATATAATAATATTATTTATATCCTGTAATCAGAAGGTAGGACATCACTTTGTCCCGCTCATTTAGTCCGACTAGTCGTTAGTCTCACTCCGAGCACTACCAGAAAGGTTGTGAGGACTAGCGGAGGTGCGGAGGCGTCAGAAATTGGCGGACTTGCACGTGCGGATCCAAAAAAGTTTCCGAAAAAATGAAGTATGTTTCTTATTAAGAATTCTTATTGATTAATATATAAAGGAATATATAGATATTTTATTTTAAGTTTATAAACTAATTATACTTTTATAGTCGTGGACTTAAAGAATTATTGTTTTTTTAATATATTTAAACTTTTACAAAACCCATACTCAAACACTGGGTCCCTTAAAAGGTATTCATATATAATAATAGGCAATTTAAAGTTGAGATTTTTAGTGACTGGAAAGAAAATGAACTGATTTATCTCTCATGTCTATAACTTTAATTAGAATTATGATTATTGTACTATAGAAATAGGAACTGGGCAATATCTAATCAATTCTGTGGTAACCCAAATATAATATATTAATATATAGTATATATATATGTATATATATATAATTATATATATATATATATATAGTATATATTATATATATATGTATATATATATACTAATTAGTTTAGAATATCAGAAGAGGTGGGAACACCCGCTCATTTAAGGGGTAGTTCCGACTAGCGAGCACACTCTCAACAGAACCGAAGCTGGTCGAGAAATTAGTCGGCTAGCGCCCTCTCCGCACCTATTAGCAAGAGACCAATCAAAACCACCGCCATTAGGCTATGATCCGGCTTACGTCTTCCGCTAATAGATGTGCGCACTTCACAAAAGGTTTTAAACATTAATAACTAAATAGTTAATTAGTCCTTAACAGATAAAAATGTATTTATTATATTATAGAAGTGATAATTGAATGAAATTTACAAATTCAAGAATTTCCGATCTTCCATTCCATCAATGTCTTCTTCAAAGGACAAGAGGAGTCCCTATAACCTTGTCAAAAAGATTTGCTGCTCCAAAGTTAAAAGGCAGTTAAGACTAAGAAAATATTGACACTCAAAAATAAATCCCACGAATACTAAATATTGCATCTACAAAGCACACGAGCATAACTAGTGGAGAGAGGTGTATATATATTTTATGAACAAACTATTCAGCAAATTCTGCCTATGCTGAAATAGGGAAAAATGTCCTGTGTGAGAGGAAGTGCTGGTAGTTAGGTGTTCGCTTCCCAGAGTTCCAATGCGTTATTTAAGGTTTACTCACCTAATCATTCTGGGCCTCCTTACTGAAATATTTTCACCACCACCTGTCCACGTGACCCGTTGTCATAATTATTAGGTCTAATTTCTGTTCCAAGAATTTAAGTAGAATACCATGAAATGCGCTTGGAAGGTTCCGCCCAGAGTTCCTATGGTTTAATTCGCTAACGTATCAGGCTCGGGTTAGCTATATAATATATACTATAATATATATATATATATATATATATATATATATATATATATATATTATATATTATATATAATATATATATATGATATATTATAATTAATATATCTATTATAGTAATATACTTATATATATTATAAAATTATTATAGTCAATGAGTTGTCAGAAAAGAGGTTATCTCTTGGAAACCTGGGGGTTGCCAAATGCAAAGAGTGGAGAGCGATTTTTTGGTATTTTGTAAGATCATGTTCGCCGTTTTATTTTTTGAACTGATACCGGTTTCTCATTAAAGACATCATGTCGTTGTAAGGCTCCGAACCTTGGAAGCATTTTCACTGTTACGCTTTCGGTGCTGCATTAAAAGTTTTTATTGTTCAAATATCTTCCTTTTTTATTTCTTGTTTATGATCGTGTTTCTTATATTCTGTTGTTTGGCTATTTTAATAACTATATTCCTGGATAGACTTTAATAAAGGAGTCAACTACTCCTCGTTGTTGAGCTTGGGAAACAGAAACTTTTTCCTCAATAAGCTTAAAAATAATTCTAGTGTAATATCAACTCACTATTTAATCTATACTATTTCTAGTATTATACTGTGAAGACCTGGGTCTTTTTTCAAGAGTAATAAATCACTTAACATGTTTCTTGAGACTTGCATTGCAAATAATCTAATTATTATTCCCTCCCCCCTTTTGCATCCTTCATAAATGCCAATATTCCCATTTCTTTTTAGATTTCGTCAATGTTCTTAATCTGCACGTTTTTCATAATCTGATGAACATGCGTATTATTGTCTTCTTTCCTCTTGAATACCCCAAGACTCATCTCTTATTCCAAATAAGATGAATTTATTACAATAACTCCAGGACGATTTAACTAATTATCTTGAGAAAGTTATTATAATTTAATAAGTTGTTTTACTCTCCGAGAAAATATTATAGATATTAAGTTTTCGTAGTCGCGTAAAAAAACTACTGGCCGTCTTAAAGTCTTTAAAATTTAGTAATTCGTAGTTAGGTAACAAACAAAAAAATAGACTGGCGCGTTTAGAAAAAAGTTTAAATTTCTAGTAGGAAAATTTTTTGGCGTTTATCTCATTTATCTATTTATTTTGTGCTGGTGAAAGCAAAGCTTTGCTTTTTTTTTTCAATAGTTTGCAGAGAGATAACTTAATATATCATCATCTTCAGAAAGCAAGAAATAATTTTCTCATTAATACAAAATCGTGCTTTTAGGTCTTTTTAGAAGTGCCGCCTTTGATATATGAGTAATTTTTTTTTATAAAATACTAAAAAGTGTATCTATTATTATCTAAAATAATGTATGCGTAATTTCTGCAAAAGAAGTTTTGCAGCTTTTGGAATTATATCTGCATCGAATCAAAAATTATTACCTGCAGATTAGACCTATAAGTGGAGTGAGATTTCGCTGTAATATTATATTTATTATTTATATAATATAAATTATATTATACATATAAATGGTATTGGGTCACAAGGTTACTGTTCGAGTCTTTATTCTCCTATGATAGCGATTTTTTGTGAGGTTAAGTTCGGTCTCTCTTGATAATTATTTTTGTAGTATTTTTTTTAATTTTAGTATAAATGTCCAGTTATATAAAATTAATATAATATCATAAAGATTAGAATTAGTAAATTATATTCAAAGGCTCACTCTTATGTTAACAAATACAAAGGCAAAAAGTTGGTTAAATAGTTTTTTAGCGTTATTATTTGTTTTTCTGGCAAAAGTATGATGAAGCAATTAAAAAAATGTTAAATATATTTCATGTCTTGATTTTATAATAATACAATATTAGTATCAAAATATGTGTTTATAAGATCATTTAAGAACTTTTGGCGCTAAAATTAAAAAAATAAATACAATATGGGGGTAATTTTTATTTTAACTGATTAGCAAATTCTGCAATTGAGAGAGAGATAAAGAAAAAGAAAAATCGCGAAGTCGATTGCCAAAGCAATTAAAAAAACATACAAAAAAATTTGTGATAAAGGATAAAAAAAAATAATCGAAGTATTCCTCGGGGCACAGTAGCGAGATCAAAATTTTGAGCACACTCACATATATATAAAAAAATAAGCATATTTTTTTTTTTTATGAGCACGATCTTTTTATTTTATTTTTTTTTTTTTGCTAATATCTTGTCTTAAATTATTTTTATGTTTTATTTTTTAAGATTTATAGACAAAAGTTAAACATATTATTTAATTATTCAAAATAAAAAACTCAAAAGAAACAAAAATAAAAAAAATTTAAAAAAAAAACAAAAAATGTCATATTCGAGAAAAACAGAATGGATCAACAAACAACAATACAAGCAAGACCCATGATATAATATTCGGGTTGGTCAATAGAGTGTTGGGAGGACAGATGCGCTCATGAAAGAGGAGAAAATTTTGGGGGAAGTGGGAGAACATTCGATAAACGAACACTCTCAGAAATCTTCCAGAAAGAATTATTAATTAAGTTCCGACGGACGATAAACTACCTCTACGAAAGAGGGGATAGTCAATTAAAAACTGTTCCCCCTACGTAAGAATTGGAGAAAGATAACTGTGAGTAGGGTAGTCATCGCTAGAGGTGGCTGGTTCACGATGTATATTAGCATTGAGTTAAGGACTACAATGTCTTAGAGGGATGTATCAAAAACGAGTTAGAAGACTCTCTTATTAAATGCCAATAATTTCCAATAGAAAAATAAATGTTTGTCGCTTTCATCTCATATAGGTCCATCTTCCCTTATCTTGCTGGCCTACTGCTCTCCTTGTCCCCACTTTTGTTTCCTCTGCCCATCCCTCCATTATTCCTTGTAGTCGGCTTGTGTTTTTAGTAACAGGTCATTTTTGTTTCAGCTATTTTGATATTTAGGCCCAAGGTGTGACGGTGGTTTTAGAGAGAATTAATACATCGTTTCCTCCTGCCTATCCTTACCTTTTCCCCTCAACTACTTGTGAGAAGTATAATTACATCATAAATTCAGAAAATTGGATTGGAAGTTAAAGAAACTTTTCTTTTTGGATAAAGCTCTGAAGGAATTTCGCAAGAAGTATGTCAATGTGCCAACAATTTATTTTAACTAGGGAAAAGGTGACGAAATGTAACCTCACGAACAAGATCTTCAACGCCATTCTTCAGATAATGACTTTCCGTCAAATCTCTTTTGGACGAGGAATAATTGACAAATGGCGAGGAGTAACAAGATTATTTCAACGCCAGAATGGATTATAAATTAAGTCTACCACCAAATAGCGTGTTTTAAGTTCTGTCCATCTTCTTTCCATATCTGCGCTCTTACTGCAGCTTCAGAGGCCTCTATTGAAGACGGGAGTTAATCTAAGAGAATGCAGAAATATATAAAATATTTCATCTTGCATCAAAACATAGGGAAGTAAAAATCCCTGCAATAAAGTGACAAGAGTTCAGGGGTGAGGGGAGGGGGGGGGTCCAGGCATTCTTTCCGCTCGTTTAATTCTGTCCTCATACTATCGAAAGATGTTTCATGAAAGAGCAAGATTGAGAGGGCATGAAACAAGACATTTCCAGCGCTGTCAACATATACGATGCAAAATTGCAAGATAGTTACCTTAAAGTCAGTGTTATCTTTTCATTGCATTGTAAGAGCAATCGCGCCTCAAAGATATTGGAAGCATGTTAACTAATATCCGTATGACTTAACTCTTGGGATCAGCGATGACTGAGACTTCTGGTTAGATACTATCCGCAATTTGAGAAGTCGCTTTTCCGAAATATTAAAATGAAGCCTTTATACTGTTAGAACGAATCATATTATTATTTGAGTTCTCATGTTTCAATAAAATCGAGATTCTGCGCCTCTATTTTAGAGGAATAATATAGCCTGAAGGAGACATATTGCGTAAATATAATCCTAGTCTGAAAGTGAAAGAGCCATCTATAATTAACATGACTCAAGGAGTAATTGGACTTTGCAAGATTTTTCTTTGAATAGATGTTTACACACTTCGGACAACCGGAGCTGTAAAAGCACCTCATGAGTCATAAAATCGTGCGACAAACTTCCAAACTGGCTATTCTTCCGTGAGCTCAATTAATCCACAACACGGATGAATATCCTTTTTTTCCCGTTAATAATAATCTTGTTAGCTAATATCAAATATAGAAGTAAAAAATAAATCCAAAGTCTGACTAGGCGAAAGGGGAGAAGGGATAAAAAATAATCACTGGCTACCACACCTAAACAACACCGCGCATGTTGAGCTGATTTCGGGTACAGCGTCCTTTTTGGAGGCATAAAAGGAGTTGCGGCTAAATCGGTGATACAAGCTTTATAAACGCTTTCCTCTTTCAAAGAGGATATAGTTTCGATCTTACATCGTGTCCAGAAGATAGAAAAATAGAACGAAAGCACAAGGACAGGGTCCAAAAGAGTCGGGCAGATTTGAAAAATTCTTCAATAAAGTTTGGTCAATTTATTTTCGAAAAATGTAGAAATTTTGTCTAGAACAGAAGTTCATTCGCAATGCGATTTCTTGGTGGAGTATTATTTCTTGTGCTCGCATCCGGTCAACCGGGACCTGAAAGGCAGAGAGCAGAATCGGCTGGTCATGAGCTGCGCATAGTGGTGGGGGTGCGTGTCAGCTGCTCGAACGTAGCAAGCATTGTGCGCTAATCACCAACTGTCGCTGCCAAGGCAAGAGGTATGGACTTAGTTTACACTTGTGCCCCTCCCCCTCCATGGGTGCCGGCGGCATGAATGTGGGACAAAAAATGACAAACATAGCGGCTCTCTAAGGATGGCTGCGTGCCTCCTGTTCAAGAAATGAGTAACAAACCGTGTCCGGTGGGTGCTGTTTGGTTTCGGGAAGATATGTCCGTGGCCGTCAACATCAGTCGCCGAGAATTAAGGCGAAGATCGGTCCAGAGCCTGTGGCTCATGTAATCATCATTGTTATCCGAATTGCAGCGGTAGAAGAAATGGGTGAGGCCGTGACAATCCTTGGGTCAGAAAGATATTCTGACCACGCGGATGGGGAGCTAATATCTTCACTCGGGAATCGCTTAACTACTCAAGAAGGGCAATAAATACTGGTCCCTGTAACCGGCTTGCTGGGTCTCTCGCTGAGAGTTTCGGTAGTGCAAAATACCCACGTTAATATTCAACGTGTAAAGAAGGAAGCATTTTAAAAATTATTTGGATATTTTCAATTTATGAAAATATTTTACTTTCTCAGTTCCTTTAAGTCCATCTTTACGATTGTCTCTCTCATTATAAAATTTCATTTTTGGTGAGGAGGCCTTATATTTGAAATATGTATTACCTTTTTTTTTTAGATAGAAGGAAAAGAATATTAACTAAAAATATAAAGTATGATTGGTAAATTTTGACTTATATTTTTTTAATTTTAAATTTTTATTAAACGTGTTGTAATGTTTTTTTTTTAATCATTGTGTTTAACTTTGAAGTTATTAAATATTTTTCCTTTTTGTTATATTCGTTATCACCTACTTAATTTTTTTTTACAAACTTTTTTTTTTTTTTATTTTTTTTTTTTTTATACATAATTTTTTTTTTTTTTCCTTTGTACATAATTATTTCTCTTATACCCCTTCTTTTTAAACTTTCCTCCTGTTCATATCTTCTTCTCTTTATAATCTATTTCCTTCCTCGTAAATATAATCATAAAAAATTTTAATTGATTCATTCTGACATTATTTATCTTTATTGCGACCACATACATCACGTCGGATCCAGAAGAGAAGACTCTTTTATTATTACAAATAGGCTTATATTGAATATGACTGGATTTGGTTGGACCATGTAAAAATATTTACACTTGGAAGATTTAATTACGACATTTAGAAATCATATAACATTACTACACGTAGCAATGTCCAGATAATAACAAAATGGTTTCAAAACGTGCATGATAGTGCACTAGTAAATAATAATATTGTTGACAGGGTTTCGAAATATTAATGGATCAGGCTGGCTGGGACAGTTGCGATGCGTTCTTCATTTATTAAGCATTTTAAACCGTAAATGCATTCGGATCGCAGATGACCTGACTAAGAGACTTGTCATGGGTGACTGCCTTATTCGGCTCTGTAACATCTTTTTTGACATAGACTCATTCCCAAACCTGAAAAATACTTTGGGAAGAATTTCGCCGCAAAGCTGTTCGAAAAAATATCATGACAGACAATTCAGAAGCTCCACCACATAACCTTCAAATATTCAAGACAGATCTTGTCAGGTAACGAACTCCTCCTCGGAGAACATCGGTAATAATCTTGTAGTAGGAGACCGGTACCAAGTCGTATCTTTCGGACCTTGCACATCTTACATACCCAGACTCGAGTCATGATTTGGACTTTGGAGAACCATTTGGAGACTCCTCTTATAAATTAGAGTCTTTTGGGTATCATGAGGAGGGACTGGGACCAGGTTCCATTGACGAAATAATTCATAACAAAAGAGATTCACATACGAGGATAGAAGTGTCGAAGAACGGATAGAGAAGGTACTACGCTAGGAACTATCCCGTGGTTTTCAGATATTCTTGAGCCAGGTCCCATCATAAATTCATCAGTTGCTCTTGACAACGATCGCACGAGGTCAAAAAGGAAAATTAGAACTGCTTTCAAATGGCATACATTTCTCTTGCTTAGACAAGTATGGGGACATATTACAAGGAATACCAAAAGAAGGTAATTACAGTGGAGCTGTGGAGGTGGCAAATACCGAAAGATTATCATTAAATTCATGCTGGATACCCACCGACCTATTAATAAAATCGAGCCCTTCAAAGTGAGCAGCAGAGTAATATGAACAAAAATTCGTCCCGTCCTTTAAACTGCCAGCCCTAGAAAATAGGTCTTGTTTGTTGTTAACTTATACCATTCCTGTATGCCAGGGCAGAAATTGGGCAACATTCCATTCTATTCGTTACATTTAGATACTTAAAGTCAATTTCAGAAACGAAAGAATTCATTTTACGTTCTGATACAGCGGATATTTCAGAAAGGACCTTACCATTACCAGAATACAAAATTCAAGAATATAGAAAAATAGAGGAACAGAAATTCCGCTTTGTTTTTTTCGTGGGTTAGGTCTGGATGGCGAGTGGCGAGTTTAACTTCCTTACCGTTCTGGGGCCACTGATGTCACCACATTTCGGGTTGGCTGCAGCCGCCTAATGTTCTAGATAAGGCTTTGTGGATTCACATCAGTCTGAAATATTCCTTCCTTGATCTTTTCCTGACAAAGTTGTGAGAATTCTGGACTCTGTCCAATACTTTGACAATTTTTTTTGGCTACACTTCTTCATCTGTAGCCAGATCGTCGTTGGATCTAAAGAGGCCACCTCACGTATGAGTGAGGGGGGCTGTAAACTTGTAGCTCCTGTGAACTCAATTGTCCAGATCTCAAAAGAAAGCTTCAAGGAGGAGGGTAAACTTGCAGCTCATCAAAGTTCTTGTGAATCTTTGCCATATCTAGTATGAGTTACTTGTTTTTAAGAGCACAATATGAAAAGTAATGACGTCATGATGGCTTTGACCAATGGCATCACATCAAAATGAATCGTTTATCTCCTGCACACGATTATAACTCGCTCTGACTTGCGTGTATGCCCGTTGTTAACAAACTTTCATTAACGTTGACACCTGCCATACATTTGTACCATAAATATCGTTTTTTGATTGCACAAAAATTCATCGGAAGAAGTTTCATTAAACTTTAAACGTTTAATGATTGGTTAAGAGCTCTACCAATCAATGAACGCCATAACAGTCCTGCATATTAATCCATAATAATTTTAATTTTCTCATGACTTTTATTGGAAGGATTACACATTTTTTTTTTACATTAAACAACCTTCAAATGTATTTTATAAGTGTTGTGTTCTGAAATGACTTTTTAATTTCTTTATACCTCCCCAGCTTCTTACACTAAGCACTGGTGCTGTCCACTCCTATATAGAGCACGTGGCACCGGAGGGCGGAGTCTAAGGCTTTTCGTCTCATCAACCCTCCCACTGATTCTTTCTATTCTTATACTATCCTTCGAACTATTGTATCACTCTATTTATTCTATTCCTATTCGTATATCCCCTCCTGTGGTGAGAGTATGCTTGAATTGATGGTATAAACTTTTTATAGAGATTATTACTTTAATTATATATATCATGATTTATATACTGCTTTAGGATAATGTAATAATAATAGCATAAATTTAGTTGAAGCTAGTTATAAACCTTTAAATATGGATAATTCTCTTTTAGTTTAAAATAAGTATAAGAATATTTTGGTAAACATTGAATGAGAATGATATTTATGTAACATATTAATATGAAGTAATAATTTATATATATTTATAATATATATATATTATATATTATATATATAATATATATACTATATTATATATAAAAGTATATATATAAATTAATATTATATTTTAAAAAGATTTATATAATGACAAATAGAAATGTATAAAAATATTGAATAGATATTGATGATATTAGAGATTATGATTGTTTTTATTCTAATTACATAGACGTATTATAGAGTTAACTATATAGCACTATTCAGAAATATTAACTTATAATGGACATAACTCACTTCATATATAATTATACTATAAGGGTAATACGAGGTATGAGCTCTTCAAATTGCATATAATAATATCATAACGAGGCCTTATTTTTATAGTTAAACAGGGGACGTTTTGAGGTACATTTTAGCTTTCACTGTATATAAAGAGAATACTCGCACATTACACTCACACGTGGTGGACAAAAAGCTATCAAAACGCGTTAACAATTCAGTAAGGACAACAAAGTACACCGCCGTAATAGATTAGACATAGAAATAGTCGGGTCATCTCATACTCTACCCGATGGACGACCGAGGAGGTAGGGGAAGTTCCCACTCCTACTGTCCCTCTAGTAGGGTTAAAATCCTAATGAAATGGGTGAAATAATCTAAGCATGTTTTAAATAACGAAATAAATGCTCATCAGAATAAAAATTGTAAATACCCCTTTAGTTAAAATTTTCTACCGCTGATTTATCCAAATATAATAAATTATTAGTTTTAACTGTAGGTCTATATATATAATATAGCGTTCTATCTATCATAGTTAAATGATTAGTAATGCTTTAAGAATACACTGATGTAAATAAAGATATAAGTTATTATAAATATATATATATATATATTAAATGTATAATTATAAACATACTATGGTCTATTTATTTATTTCCAAATATTATACTAATTATTACAATTTATAATTAATAACGATAATTTTACTAAATCAGCACTCATCTTATTTTATCAATTAGTTGTATCGAATTGGATCTCTAGATGATTTAAAATTATAATAACAATTATTACTATTATTCCTTAAAGTCTAATATATATGATATAATTATATTATATACTTAATATATAATATTATATTATATTATATTATAATATATATTATAAATTATATATAATATATAGTGATAGCTCTAGTAAATTTTAATATATAATTATTATATTAATATAATTAATATAATATATATATATTATTATATATATATATATAATATAGATATATATATATTATATTATAATATATATATATAACTATATATTATATTAAATATTTCTAAAAAAAATTAGAAAGAACATTTAATTTTAATATAATATAATTAACACTTATATTATATTTTATTTATCAATTGGTATAAACGTATTAAAAACGAGCCAAAAGTTTTAGTTATAAAATTAAAAGTAACTAATTTGCAGCGTTTCCTAATATATTATACCATTAACTATATATTAATTACATTGTTACTATATTATATTTATTATTATATAGATATATATGGATAAATGCATATATTCATATATATATATATATACTATATATATATATATATATATATATATATATATAAATATAATACTGTATTAGATTAATAATAACTATATATTATATGAATATTAATAACAGTATATAATTTATATATTTAATATATTAATATATTAAATATATCAATATATATATTAATAAATATATATATATATATATAATATATATATATAAATATAATATATATATATAATATATAATATAATATAATAATATATATATATTAATAATATTATATAATATATATATATATATATATTATTAATATATATATATATATATATATATAATATATATAATAAAATATAATATATTATATATATATATATATATATTATATATATATATATATTATATATTAGTACTTATATAATAAATATTATTATATATAATTATTATATAAAACTATATATATATCTTATATATATATATATATATTAATATATATATATATAATATATTATATACTTATATATATATATATATATATAATATATATATATATATATATATATATATTAAGTTGATATATAATATACTATTATTTTACAATATTTATTTAATTCTATCTTTCAGATGCTGTACACAATCTTCATAAGAAATGAGAACATTAGATGTAAGGTCGAAAGAAAGCCCCCTCATAACCTATATATACCCTTACAATACCCTTAGCGAGAGAAAAGGTCGCATGTAAAAAAAACCAGCCTAGGTGACCTTATAAGACCTATATTATAATGAGCTGAGTACGGACCTCACTATACACACTTTAGCAATCTCACGATATTGTAAGGGTTCCATATTTGAGAGCTAACCAAATGTGAGATTCAGGCTCACACAACCATATAACATGTATACACTACAACATTAATAACCAGAATGCAAGCAATTTCGTACCCTGCATACCAGAGCCATTCATCTTTTCTCTTCACTATATGTACCCTTTCCTTTTTTCCTCATATCATATATCGTTCCGCCTCAGCACTCTCAGAGACTTCACACAGAGCATAATTCACACTTATTTCTCTATATCAATACATTCATATTCACTGAAACTCAATCCTACCACATTTCTTATCACGAGTATATATCTCCCAGTAATCGGTCGATTCCTAGCACCTCACAATTATATACATCAGCTTAACTTGCAGACTATTAGATCCTCCATCTTTTTCATAGGACAATAACATCTTTATAAATAACTTTTTCCCATTTCTCTTCAATTTACACACTTCTTCATACATCTCACACAGCTAACACCTGCCTAATCTTCCTCGTATCACTAGTTGGGGCAAAAAGAATGTTTGTTTTTAATGGAAACTTTTGCTAGCTTAATTATCAACAATTAAGAGTATCGTTCGTCCCGTATAATTAATCTCAATTATATTTAGTCAATTCTATACACTTATCCTAGCCACTATGTGATACTACATTTTCTCCCTCAACCACACACCAAATCGGAGAAATAACATTAATATATATATATATCAATTTAATTACTCACGATCAGCCTTTACAAACCAATTCTAAGTCTCCCATAACTCAACACACGTCCCAAATTATATATCCATTCAGAATTATTCCAGAAAGTTCATTATAATATACTACTACTCATCACAATAACATCCCTCAGATGAAATACCATGTTAATATGTTTTAATACTGACTGCTAATCATACCTATAATGATCCTAACCTCAATTTATATAATTTAATCACATTATTGAATTTTAGTACTTAGCTCACAAACACAATATCCCTATAGCTGTTATTACACAAAGTCACCCATACAGAATTCCAACATTAACTTTATCTCTCCCCCTCATTCATTACTCCACTCCAGCAAAACGAGCTAACATATTACATCTCTAACAACCATATTATGCCTATTATACAGCTTTCACTTATCATGTTGGTTTTTCAGTCAACTATATCAAGCAAATTATTTACACTACTTTCTTCTCCTTCTAGCCATTTTAATTCTCTGACATTTCTACATGCTAAGACCAGACGTTCTATATAAACAATTTATTGAGCCTAGATAAGATTACTAAAATAATATATATATATAAGGCCGAGTGACTTCTGTCGTCCACGAACCCAGTTCGAGGGCTATGCAATTAAAACGTTATGTCTACGAAGACGAATTAATAATGTTGGTTAAGCTGTTCACCAAACAACTACCTAACTCGTCCTTTTTAAGTCAACTCCTACCAACATACGACATAGTATAACGTTAACGCTATGTGAGATTCTTTCTCTCCCTAACATATATATATATATATAATATATACACATAAAATAATGTCCGAAAAAAAATAGAGAAATAAAAAAAGAATGATCTTTGTTATTGTTACGATAAGGTGAGTTATACCATTTAGCTATGTCTTTCTAGAATGATATTCTTCTTCCAGATCTTAAAGAAGAATGTGAGATAGTAGAAGTAATCGATGATAGCTGTTAAGCAATGATACAGATCCACACGAGTGTCAAAAAGTACAATTAGCGGACGCACACAGTATATATTGCAACCACGATGGATACACACTTAAATAAACTTTGCGAGAGTGCATTATCGATAATCTCACCTACGAAATATTTAGTTCTCACTCAAACACAGCTATCTACTCTAAATCAAAGTACATACATACACACTATCACAATTACAAAAAAAAATCTCTCCTTAATAACAAATTCTTTTCATTATCTAGAAAAAGTTATCTATATTTCAAACTACTCTCTAAAAATCTATAAAAGATATGTTAACAGATTATATATATACTTTTCACAATATTTTAATATATTTTTTTATTAACAGTAGTGATAGATAGATTATAATCATAACAATCATAACTATAATAACTATAATAAATTAATATTATAATATATATATATATATAATATATATAATATATATTTAATATATTATATATATATATATTAATATATATAATATATATATTATAAAATATATAACCTATATTATTATATATCTAGAGAGAATCACTCAACGGTCTTCCTCTAGAAAGGAAAGGATTTAATATTATTTTTATTACTTATCGGAAGTAATATAAAAAATAAAGAAAAAAAAAAAAACGAATAGAATGAATTATAAACATAAATAATATTCAGATAGCTATTTATTATCAGGGAAATAGAAAGAGCTATTGTAGATTATTAGGTGAAGGAAAAGAATACTAATCATATAGTTATTCTGAGAAATTTAAAATCACCAATGATGTTCGAGCTATAAGTATAAGACGGAGAGACAGTCACGCCATCATGTGAATTTTTATGCAAGAACAATCAGACTACTATCTATCAATATCTAATACGCTATGAATACAAATAGAACATTTTATGTATAATCAGTATGAGGTGAGAACAATTTTAGATATAATATAATAATTTATATATTTTTACTATAATGCATTATATATATATTTATTTATTTTTTTAATATGGGTTTCCTGGAACATTCGAAGGGCGATGAGGACAAGGGGGACGAAGTCCTCCCCGTGCGTCCACCGTATAGATTAATAGTCGTAAGAGATACCTATATATATATATATACTCTTATTACAACACTAGTGTACCTCACAATATCCACAGGAGTGTTATGACAGCAGCACACGAGGGATAGAGAGTAGAGAGAGAAGAGAGTAGAGAGATAGAGAGAGAAAGAAGAGAGAGTTCATAGAAGAGAAGAAAGAGAGTAGAGACGAATAATGTAGAGTATTGCATGCACTTAGAGTATAGAGTAGTATGACGAGAGGCACGGAAGGAGGCAGATAAATGAAGAAAGCAAATTGATCTGGAGCAACTGAAGGCGCTCCATTTGATGCGAACTAAAACTAGTTGAAACAGTTATCGTACAATTAATTGTATTTACATTAAGTTGAGAGAATATTTGTGAAATCTTATTTAAAGCCTTTTCTATTTTTTCTTTTATCTTACAATTTATCTGAACTAAATTCTCATCTATATAGCAAACAATGTTCACTTGTATATTCAGCGTAGCCATTTGTTAGAGTATCCTTGTTACAATCCACTGATCCTATTAAGTAATCTCATGTCCATATATATATATATAATTATATATAATAAATAATTTACGTTTATAAAATTATCTCATTTATATATTTACTATTTGGGTGAGGGGAGCATTTTACTAAAGTGTAAAATTCTGCGCTTTCCACAAAATATTAAATATATTGATTATATGGAGAGTATAAAGAGCGAATACAGATCTAGGTATTTATAGTAATTAGTGACGCATGTAAAAGAATGTGGCCTCACAGTTAACAATATGCGAAATATATACTTTTAAAATATTAAAGGTTGATTTCTCAGAAGTTAAAAACAATTTAATAATGAATTAATTATAAGGGGCCTTGTATAGCCAAAGCTTTTGTGAGAGAGCCTTGCCAATTCTGAGCGCTATAATTTTGATCAGAGCTGCTGAGATATTAACCATTAACGACAACTGAGCAATAATGGAGAGAAACTATGATAGCTTAACGACAAAAACAAAATTTCAATTTCAATAAATAACCAAAAGAGTTTATGAGAACTGTTTAATGCTTTTTTTTGTAGTGCGAAAACAAGGGAGAGAGGAGGGAGTTTAGAATGTTAAAGATTAAGTATGAATGCGTATTCTTTACTGGTTTCCGTATCGTTCGATTTGTGTATATTTGTACCAATGAAGCCACTCAGAATTTTGTGGTTATCAGCAAAAAGATTCGGAAAAGTTTTCTAAGTTGTGATTTCTGCTAAATCAAAGTGTGAATAATGGGTTTCATAGTGAGTTATAAAGTTTATCGTGATAGAGGCATATGATTTGTGATTCTTTGAGGGAGTAAGGGACACGAGAGCAGGGATTTTATCGTATTGAATAGATTGAGGGATCAATACCTTTTGTAAATGTCGAACTTCCACAGAATGTCTTCATGAACTCTTACCTACACTGTATATTAGTTTTGTTTAGACAGTGGCACACGGGAATTTTGTAACGCCTCAATTTGATGAGGAAGTAAAGGACACTCTACTAGCCATGAGTGCGTGGGTTTGAAGATTTTTTTGCGAAGGGAAAGCGCACGTGTTGTGAGGGAGATGAAGCAAAGGCAATACGCTTTTTAAGTAGAGATATTCAGTTTTTTTGGTGTTCAATAAAAATGTATATTGAATTGGTGCATTCGTCCCAACAGAAACAGTAAATAAAGGTTTCTTATAAGTGCTTATCGTGCCGAGAGAGCGATTATTATAAAATTTACACGTTGAACGAGGCAGAATTTACATTGCCAATGCCAATACCACATTATCACCCCCCTCCCTTTTCCCTCTCAAGTTTCGCTAAAATGACTTGCAAACTTTTGATAAGAAATTTTAGAGCACTCAAAAGCTTGTTTCCGCCACATTCAATCTTTTAGAGAGCCTAGTAATTTTAACTCAATTTGCGTCAACTGTTCTTGCGGTAGAGAGCTATAGCTAAGTACCCACACCGACATTCATGTTAAATTAAGAATAGGCGTACTCCGCTCACAATAGGCGAAAAGAAGGAGTAGACCTTGGAAAACGATCGCTATCGATGCCAATTAGAATCACATGGTTTGTTTTACTTGGTTCTATAACTTATATTATGTCATAGATAACGCAGCAGATGATATAATAGGAAAGAGAGTAAAAGTAAACTCTATTCACGAAGATTGCGAGTGTTTCTAGACTTAAATTGAAACTTATTATCACTAGCATACTCACGTTCAAACCCTATGTAGCATTATTGCACCAATGGAGTTATTCGATTTACTAACATTGTAGTTTAACCTTATATGCACAAAAGTATACAATATTATATGTAGATTATTTTATTGATTTAAATATTGTTTCATATCATCAAAGTATACAACAACCCTTACCACTCAAATCCATATCGAGACAAATAATTATATAATAATAATATACATATACAACAGACGAACTTTAAGAAAAGCTGGATCGTTTTCAGCTACATTACAGTAAATGTATTGAGCTTGTTTGACAGAACATATACTGAGTATTAGTGATATTATCTATTTTAGAAAAGTGTAAACGAGTTTATCTACCAGATACTTTATCAACACTGATAACTCACACAAGCAAATTTACTGAGTCGTGTCTTCGAGTCCCCTCGCACTTAATCTGTGAGCGTCACGAACATTCCGTCCACAGCCTCATTTTGTTTATCACACCCATTTACTTGGGTTCACTTTGAAACAAGCGTGGACAATCAGTATTTTCTATACATCTCCACGAGTAGCACAGAAACTCACAGAAAGGGGACGCCCCTAATCCGAACACACCAGTCTTTCCTCACACCGATGGATATCTTGTGCTGTATATCTCACTCAGAACCTTCACTAACATCACGCACGTGCCATTTTTTTTAACTCACACTCCTGATGAAGTCAACTTTTGATACAGCATATATTAAGTGAATCGACTATTGATAGATGTTTCATAATACAATCTCATATAAATATGCCACTATATTGGGCTTGCATAATGTATATGGCCTTCTGCGCGCATGAGTATGGTTATAAGAAAAAGACAACTCTCTGTCAACACGATTATTCTTGGTTTATACGAGTTCGGTTGTTGGGTATCATTAGAAATCAGCTACTTGGTCCCACATTTCTGTGTTTAATCGGGTTCGTCATCATGTGGGTAGAGAACCTTTCGACATTTTTCAGAGAACACCTAATTACCATTTCTTTTTGAGGATGCGTGCCTTCTTCGGCTATTCTATCCTTGCGCATGTAGCGTGTGAGACCTGCACAATTCACAGCACCTGCATTATCGGTGTGTAGTATGCAATGTCTTCCTGACAACGCTAGACAATATCCAAACCTGCTGATTCGAACATTACATTCCAATGAACTCCGCTGCTGGAGTCGCGCAACCATGATGTGAACGCATAAATTTTGCTTGGCCACGGACAAGAAATCACACCTTCTCTCGACCTAATCCCTCTTCTGGATCGTGATTATATAACATTTTGAGGGATACACTTGATGAATGAGCATTTGTGAGTGATTACATAGCAAGTTAATGAGCTGTATGATATATGAGCAACCAAATATAAATTTAAGTAAGATATATATTTAAATAAATGCTGTGAAATGATAGTAATAACTTCAGGTCTAGTAAATCATTTCACAATAATCATGGTAAAAAATATCAGTATTAAATATAATACTCACCATAGTCTAAATTCGAGTCACCACAATGATGAGTTATTTACTCAGGCCGTCGGGGTCATTTTTGAAATGTCATTGTAAATCATTACTTTATCATGTTATGTATTTATACTATCATCATATACGCTATGAGTTAATACTGTTTGTGATAAATAAATAAGGTGTATCTATTCTGATTTATTAGTTCATTAATCTTTAATTATCAATCATTATAACCAGCAGCCTATAACTACTATATTCACCTATAATACCTATTACTCACTGAATTAGACCTTAATATTGATTGATTATATAACCTTATTATTCCATACATTTATAAATGACCTTCTGTACTATATAACCCTTTTATTAATTTGTACAAACGAATGAGTTATGCTATACAATTATTAGTTATATCCGATTATATAATTTTTATGTTCGTTACAGGGTCAAATACGTCGAAAACCTCTGCGCATAACAAACTACCTCGGGATGTGAACCGTGTCCTCACCGAGAGAGTGCCACAGACCTAGTTAAAATCGATTAAATAGAACTTCTTTAAAGATTATTGGTCATAGTTTATACTCATAAGCTCACTGCGTGATACAAATGAGCCCTCCTGAGTATTACTAATGATTAATGGAGAATGATAGTATACTATAAGGTTAAAACCCACGTGATGTTTTTGACGCCGTCTATATAATACTTATATATATATATCGTTATAATATACTACGGAGATATTATTTGAATAATATCTATATAATTAGTTTATTTGTGCGCTGCGTCTATACATATCTGTTAGTGATTTAATATCTACGAGAGTTTGTATATAGTAAGTTAAATCAAATAATAAGATATTTAATTGTTATTAAACATACGTTAATGTGTTATTTGAGGACACGTACTGGAGTTGTATAAATAGACAACAGGAGTTGGTGAAAAAAAGACCGTTTTTTTTTATATTTTGTATTTTTGATTTTTAAAAAAAAAACTCGTATTTTTTTTTAAACTTACCATTATTTTATTTCATGTATGTATGATTATCTATTTTAAGAATATACCGTTTCTTATATATATATAAACGATGGTTTATCTAAGTTCATACCGTACGTATACGAATACCTCTAGAAATTTATCTATATTCGTTACGACTCCCCCTAAAGAGACAACGATAAGTCTTAAAATTAAATTGGACTACTCTATATACTGCGATTTAGTATATATATCATTACTTAATCATAGAACATTATAGCTATACTACTATCATCATTATATATATAATAATTAAGTAATAGATTTGAGTTCAAACACAGCATACGACACGATAGAGAGTAAAAAATATTATCGTTATTATCTTAATGTATATCATGCCAAACTTCTTTGCTTTAAATCAAAGTATTTTAGCTTTAAGATACATAATATTATAAAACGGAAGAAATAGTCAAAATGGGTCCTCAAGAACGGGTCAGATCTATTGCAGAACCACATATAAAAAAAATGATGATAAATCAGAGTCCAAGAATCATTTAGAAACTTTTCAGTGTAGACTCTGTTCAGCTGCGCCCGTACTTGGTGGCTGAAGTGCGAGCCCAGGTGTGGTAGTCTGGGCCGTGATTCATGTTGGGAAGAAAAACCTGAGAAGGATATATGTGACAACCTTGTGGACTGATGTGTCGCGCTAATTGAGGGTAGAGAGGTATCTGGTTCGCGATAATAATACTTTCCAATTGACAGAGACAAAAGCGTGTTATCTACTGAAGTAGGTTAATATCTTGATGGCATTGGTTAGTACGGGTAAGACAGGTGTACTCATGAAGTGCGCGAAAGTAAAAGAGTATGTGAATTATTGTGATTGACGTAGAAGAATTGAGCAATGGTTCGAAGCGATGATTGATATATCCTCGGCACAATGTTAGAATTCTCAAGCTGAAGCTGCTTCTAGGACAATGGGTCTGTATCAGCGGAGTCATTAATGTGGTTAATATCATTCTGTAAGACACTGTGAGATGTGTGAGGCAGAGACCTTGATGGTAGAGACACGAAAGGTTTAGAGCGAGAAGATATGTCGATTGTGAGAGTATTACACTAGTCAAGTTTAGTCGTCGAATCAAAAGTAATAGAGTATGAGAGCTTAGTTTTGTAAGATGTAAACGCTCGAAGTCTCATAGTAAAGACCTATTCAGTCTTGAACGTGTGAACAAAGTTGAAGACAGACATAGCCTACATTCGAGGCAGTATGTTAAGCAGTGCACAAGACATGTGCAGTGAAGGCAAAGAAGTATGATGGGTGTGACTTTAAGAGATATGCAATAAGAACGGTGCTAAAGACAGCTAGAGATAGACGCGAATGCAGAGAGAGAGTGGCAAGGCGCTATAAAATTCTCAAAAGACAACAACTGAGAGTTGTACGCAAGAATGAGCAAATGTACTGTAAGTTTCAAAAGAAGTTGGCCCAAATTGCTTGATTAGTTATACTTTATATGTAAGGGAGGGAAATAAGGAAGGCTATAATGCATGTGAGGCTTTGCTCTGCAAAACCCGAACCTAGATGCCATATACGGAACAGGAACTGAAAGAAGTAGGGTTATAATTGTATAGCAAGTACTTTGAGTGAAGGAGGATGGAAGTGGGCGAGAGACAACGGTGTGCTAGTTACAAGGGCGACGGGAATTCACGTTGGCGGAAGACCTCTTTCTGGCACTCAGGTCAAGCGCGAAAAGGTTAGAGCAAACCTTTAGACATTAAGCGGGTAACCTGCTTAGAACTAAAATCAAAAGCAGGGAGTATGACGCGTTGCTGTTATTATTCTGTAACTGATGAAATGGAGTGTGGAGGGAAGGGTGTGGATAGAACACTTTGAAAATCTGTATATCCTTACACAAATCGGCAACAGTTGCATCCGGGATGAGGGTGGAATAATCGGACTGAGAGTTGATTCGTTTGATATAGTTAACAATCTCGAAGGCGCTGCTGAAAGAACGGAATAGGAGCAAACTATTTTTTGGGATGTATGTTGATGGAGCGAAGAGTGAGGTATGTTCATGAATGTATGGGAGAGATAGCCGAGTGTGATGAAACGTTGAAGAATGGTAAAGGTATATCTGCAGTATAGATAGAGAATTACTGGTGAAGTGCGCTACTGATTTACGAGTCCTGAGTTTACCCAGGAGATGCGGCGTGATTAGAATGGATGTTTGAAACGCAGTTTAATACCGTATTAGCAGCGAGGGTAAGTTTATCTACGCGTGATGACTCGATTGGAAAGAGAAGCAGTAAATAGTAAGCCTTTATATAAGGAGTTTAAAGTGGGAGAATTACAAGCGGATACTCTCGGTAAGAGAAATTTATACGGGTGAATAGTTCTACGTTTATTTAGTATTTGATACAGGGAAGACTATATGTACTGGGAAGCGTCGAAATGCGAGCCGTGAGCTGAGAGTGAGAGGACTGACAAGGTATAGGAGGAAAGAATATACAAGGGCGTGCGTTTAAGGAATCAGTTAGGATTGTTGCTCTGTGGGATAGAGTGATTTACCATTGTGAAGCATAATGATAAGAGGCACAATAATGCAAAGACAACAATTGTAAAACGTGTATTTAGCGATCTTATCTTATATCATTAGCAACACACAAGTGGTTAAATAGATTGTAGAGGTAATCAACATGAGAATACGTCGTCACTAATAGCCAGGTGCTTAAGCCGATATTAGCGTAACGGCGTTCACATAACAGTTAGAGTATACTAGAGTGACTTCTTGCGTATATTCGAAATCAACAGTAGTATGTCAGATGACGTATAAGTGGCGGAAGTTTGTGAAAAGAATACGAAAAGAGTCCGTGTCTAACAAGTTGAATTCAAGAGTATTTTGTAGATAATTAATTAAAGCAGAAATAAATGAGGCGTATTGGCGCGTTTATTGTTCTGTCTCCTTGTGTGCTCATATCTCAAAGTCCTCTGTCACGATAGATTTTGTATTCGGCGATTGAAGAACGATATTGAGAAAGTGCTAGCCCGTGACGCTGAATAATTGTGAGTGTATTAGAAATTGAATAGATTCAATTATAGTAATGATGGAGTGGTGCACCTATACCTATTATAATATGCTGGAATGAGATATTGGATTTTTAGTGTGGCTAAAATCTAGAGAGTTTGAGAGAGATTTAGTAGATTAGAAGATTATTGGCATGGGTGATGTAAAGGAGGGGAGTTATGAAAGTTAATACGTAAGAAAAAGCGTTATAGGTTATTATGGTTGTGAGTGGAGGATACAGTCCTCTAGATGTAGTGAAGTATGTTATAGTAATATGGTATAGGCAGCTGAACAAGCTGTTCATGTAAGAGTTATAAGTATTTAGGGTTATGTTTGGAATGAGAAGGAACGATGATTAGCAGTAGTTTAGTAAAGGTAAAAGTTTGAGTGAAATGGCTAAGGTAAGGTGGCATGGTGCTATATATTATATACGTTTGGTAGGATATAAAGGGACTAAGTATCTGAAGTGCGACTATCAGGTCTTATATTGAACGGGTATGTTATTGTTACATGTGTTATGAGTATATAGTTGGAGAACTATATGGTCTGGAATTAATAGAAGTAATGATATCTAAAGTTTCAAAGTAGTTTCAGATGGACATATCTTAGGCGCATGCACTAGTGTGAGAGAAATTGATAAAATGAGAAAATAAACATATTTAAGAAGAGATTATGTTGTTGGTGATGAGATAAAAGGTGGTAAAACGAGAGAATAATATAAAGTATGATTGAGGAATGTTTTGTTCATGTGATAAGGATGAAATAATGATGATGTACGGTTTTTTAAGAGTGCACAGTAATGTATATAGTGGCGAATGATGTGTTTGAAAAATCACAACCGTCTATGGATATCGATAGAGAAAAAGTGTGAATTAGTCAGTAAACAGATAATTTCTAGAAGTATAAGGAGAAATGTGTAGATTTGAGCATGAAGGCGAGAAATTAAAGGTCATAATAATAGAGAATAGGCAATGGAGTTTTGTTGTGAGGGGATAATATGTTTTGTGGCCCACCTGTGGATCAAGGAGATGAACCCTTTAAAAAACTTGAACGATTACCAATATTGAGGGTGAGTCCCTCGCAGTGATCCTGTAGAAGCTATTAATGAGGTGGATTTTATTATGACTGCGACATAGAGTCCTTTAACTAATTAATGGCACAGAGTATAGGGGTTGGGGGGTAAAGGCTGGGCTCACTTTTTATCACGACTTATTTGTATCAATTAATTCTTAAAATTACTTTCTAACTTTAATAGCAGTATATTTCTATTCTGATTCTGTTACGTACACTTAATCCAGAACATAGATCTTAGGGGAGAAAAAGATAGTATTAAAGAATAATAATAATAATATTATTAATATATATAATATATATATTATATATACTAATAAATATATTAATCAAAGTTATATTATTATATTTATTATAATAATATATAAACTATAATGACGAGTAGTTAATATATATATATGATATTAATATATATATATATATATATATATATTAATTAATTATATATATAATATATATATATTAATATTATTATATAATTATATATAATATATTATATATATATATATATATATATATATATATATATATTATTAATTATAATTAATATATTAATATATATTATATTAATATATATATATTATTAATTATAATATTATATTAATATTAATATTATATATATTAAATATATTATCATATATATACTAATAAATAATAATATATAATTCATAATAAAATTATAATATAAATAAATTAAATAATATAATATATATAAAATCAGATATTCAAAATGTAAAATGTAATAATTATATGCCTAGAGCACTAACAAACTTTATTAAGTAAATATAAACCTACTATTATATATTGCTTACCTATCTTCTTATATAGCAATTATTGTGATTTACTCAGTAGTATTTATGAAATGCTAAACAATGACCATCGCGATACTCAGAATAATCAGCATTTCAGAATATACTAATTGTAATACGGTTATCACTGAGAGAGTATGCTTTAGTCATAATAATTCAACTTTAATACAATGATAAAACAAGACACGATAATAAGAGGTCAATACAAGATTTTTGGAGCCTTTGGCTTTAGATTTTTTTTTCTTGAATGGATATACATAGAATTTTTCTGAGAAAAAAAAATCGTGTTAATTTTTTATAATTTTACATTTCGCATTTATTATATTTATTTCCACACAAAAAATATAATACCCAAACTATGATGATGCTGCGACATTATAAAAAAAATATAAAAACATTCTAATATATTTATATTATATATTATTATATTAATATATATATATTAATATAATATATATATAA
This sequence comes from Trachelipus rathkii, assembly GCA_015478945.1. Taxonomy (NCBI): domain Eukaryota; kingdom Metazoa; phylum Arthropoda; class Malacostraca; order Isopoda; family Trachelipodidae; genus Trachelipus; species Trachelipus rathkii. The sequence goes on from JABUQX010039547.1 coordinate 33,321, forward strand.
TATATATAATATATATAATTATAATATATATATTATATATATAATATATATATTATATTATATATATTAAAATATATATATTTATATATTTAAATAATATATATATATAATATTGACTTTACTAGAAACCGATTGTCGAGTGAGTGGTAAAGAAAGTTAGGCTAACTACAAGAGGCGGATTCAGAAATAGTAGAAGTGAGGACAGAAGTAATGAGATTATTTTAAAGAAGTGAATAAATCTCAATAATGATTATCTAGGGAAAGAAAAACAAAATCCTGAATGAGGTCATTCAATCAAGAGTAGCACTATAGAGCGCTGAGCCGATTTTTCTTCAGGGAAAGAGAGGTATAAGTTCAATGAGATATCGAAAGTTGTAGGATAGTAAGAGATTAGTAGTTCGTGGAGATTACTATAGATCACGAAATGAGCAAATTTTAGAGACAATTATTACCGAAAAATTTACAAGGATGAGATTTGTAGAATTTGAGGATTATGGAGTCATGATTTCTACAAGAAAGGGTAATGAACAGAACTCTATGTAAATTTTTGGTTTGGTAAGACATTTGGTTTGTTACCAACAGTGGAACATACATAGGTTCACAAGATATAGTAACAAAGTACAATATCATAATCAAGAAGAGAAGAATTAAAGAGAGTACAAGAGAATAATACTTTAAATTATGTAGCAGGGATGAATATAAATATGTCCTGGAGTATTTAGCATGGTCTTGAAACAAAGAAATGTGAAAGTGATTACCTGGAGGTTCGCGAGATGATAATTAATAGAAGTCAGAGAGGTAGTCACACAGATATATTCTCACTATTTCGCGGGTTGACGGCAAGACGGGACTAGAAGAACCCCGAAGATCTATATATTCAACCTAGCACAAGAACTATAAGCACTATTTCGAGTAGGAGAGAATATGTGGTGAGATTAAAGAGTTGTGTAATTAAATAGTGAGATAGAAAGTATATCCGACAAGAAAAGGAGCACATATATTGAAAAATACAGTCATGTGAGATCAACATTAGGACACAATGGTATAGTAAGATGGTAGAGATGGTAGAGATAAAATTAAGATGAGAGAAGAATAATAAAATATATAAAAAATATTTAATATATAAGAGACATCAGGTTGTCACCCATAAGCAAAATGGGTATATTATATATATATAATATATACTTAACGTAGAGTTTAACGAGGAAAATATCACAAGAGGAGGTGAGTATAATACTTGAGAAGAAAGTAGAAGTGAGAGTCACAATAAAGAGGTAATGCACAGTATATTGAATAAGAAGTTGGTTGAAAAATAGATACTATCAACTACCAGTAATCACTAATAGCCCAGTATATGATAGGTATAGAAATGAAACTAAGAAGATGAAGTGAAAAGAAGAGTATTAACTGTCGGTTTTGTTAGAAAAAATGGACGAGGGGAGAAAATTAATGGAAGATAGTGAGGGCATAAAAGGAAATGAATGAGTAACATTTATTATGAGAACTGAGACAAAACTAGGTTGAAATAGTAATCAAAGAGAAAGTGTATCAATATCAAAGATAAGCAAGGTTGAAATTATTTTGAGGTGATAGATCATCAGTAACAAGCAGGAGAATATAAACGGTGAGAAATAATACTTATCAGAGAACTGGAAATTTAGTATAATGAGACTAAGAAGGTGAGTAGAGTAATATTAGGGAGTGAAGAAATTAAGAATAGCTCTATTAGAAGCCATGGGGAAGGAATACAAGAGTGTTCGAAATTAAGTTAAAATGAAGTTGAGAGCGTGAGATATGAACAGCTTTTGAATATCTATGAGATAGAATGGAGGAGAAGATGGATCACCGACCCCTAAATAGAATCTTAACATATATCATGAGTTGGTATTGCATTTTAGAGATATGAACATGATTCTCGAATTAAGCGTTCTAATTATTACTAAGGTGTTGCAGAAACGAGATGCAGAGAAGTGTACAAGTAGAGAGGATAGAGAGTGTAAAAGTCGAGAGATCATCAGTTTAACTATATAAATGATTTGCGTTTTCCGGCATTACAAAACTTACGGCAAATAGAATATGACTGGAGTTGCGAACACCCTCAACAGCCTGGTACAGAGAAAAGAGCGAGTGGTGACTTGTTGTGGATATCAAGCCTAACATTATAGGTGCATACATAACATAAGAATACGTTCCAGAGAAAAATTACGTCTGCAGTAGTGGAAGAGCGTCCATATGCTAGTGAAGAGGAAAGTAGTGACTAGTGAGCAGCGGATATATAAACACGAAACAGAGAGCCATAACGAACGCGATCTACAAAATGTTCGAGAGCCGCTTGAGAATATAATCATATAAATGGATAACCCGGAAATTGGAATTTATAAATTAACTACGAGCACATATGTAGCCATTTTCATATTCCTATTCAGGGATAAGAAACATAAGCTTTACGAGAGAGAGATATACAGGGGCGGCCTATAGAAGTGGTACTAATATTGGTGAAGGTAACCTAAGAAGAGAGAAATAGCTCCTGGAGAAATAATAAAAATTTGAAGTCAGGAAAGCGATATTTGTCCACGTACAGCTAGTGTAATAAATAGAGATAAATAAAGAATACAGTATGTCACACGAGAGCAGAAGTATTAAATAAACTAAGTGAATATCTGTATGATAATATAAAGTGGAGAATAATGGGAGACATAATACAAGGTGAAGCGAGTGTTGTAAGCATCCTTTTGATGAATTTTTGTCTCTCTCGTGTCACGTAACTATTCTGTAGGCATGTGAATAAATTTTGAACACACGGCTGAGTATAAAGAGGAATTTAGAGTTAAAGAGCAGATTTTATGAGAGTACGTGCGTATATTACAGGGGCTACAGAGCATTTGCAGCTAATGCTAATCGACTTTGCACACGTTGCCCTGGATGCGCGCGTGATACTTGAGAAAAGAGTATTAAAGGCCTAGAGAAAGAAAATGTAAGTAAAAAACAATGTTCAAACTAGAAGATTTTAGAGAGGAACCAGAGATGAGCTATGAAAATTTAGTAACGATAATTAAAACTAGGAAGATGCCGATTTGAGTTTGGGTTAGTAATTTAGGTCCAATCGTGGAAATAAGAGAAGAGGAGATAGAGCATGAGAGATTAAGATGTGAGGAGATCGAAAATTGACTTGATGATATTATATTGATGTGGATTGACATATGTCTAGAATAGCTCCAGATGAACATTACGTTGTTGTACACTTGTGCTATATATAATAAGTGAAAGTGAAAAATGCGTTCAGTTGAGGATGTGAGCACTGTAATACAAAAGAGGATGAGTAACAAGATAAGACTTTTATATAAGAGCATCAGAAACTGTAGATCATGGGTGAAGCTGTTTATAGAGAGATGGTAACCCATAAAGCCCAAATTCAAAAAAAGTGCCCCACTCAAACTAACCGAAGCAACCAAAGATAGTAGGGGAACAAACTAGTAATTATAGGAGGTGTGAAGGTGATATTTGACAACGTATGAGTTAACACCTACTGAGACATTCTATATACATAGGTACAGATATATATAAGACATGGTGAAGTATACTGTATTATAATCCCCAGAGAAGTATATAAAAGTAATAGAATACAGTCGTATAGCAGAGATGTAGATGTTTTAAAGAGTGAAAGTATGGATGAGAAAGACTAGAATAGATAGACAGAATCACAAAGAAACTATAAAAATTAAAAGGAGGAGGTTGGAGTAGAATATGCTATTTTATATTAAGATTGAATACAGCCAGATTGTAAGATGGATAGTGAGCTATAAATATAACACCTATGGAGATGAGGATGCATAGAAGAAGAGAGTGCCATTCCGAAGTATGATGGGTAGTTAAGAGCAAAGAACAGTAGGATCAAAGCTTCACAATACTGAAATTGCATACTATTTGAACGCAAGACATTTTTAAATAGCTGTCCGACTGAAGCATAGAGAGAGAAAGTGGGATAAGAGAAGCACGGTGTCACTGGTATGATAAGAGGAAAGATGGAGAGAAGAGAGTAAACTTACTGTCTCTCCTTTTGTCAGGAAGAGACTCTTGAAAACCTGGTCACTATAGGTGAAGCCTATCGTTGTACCACGAGGAAGAATCTCAGTTTGTAATATATAATATAATAAATAATAATTAATATAATTATATTACATATAATTAAATAATAATAATTAAATAATAATAAATAAATTAATAATAATAATAATAAATAATAATAATAATAATAATTAATAATAATATATAAATTTAATAATGAATAATTAAAGTATAATAATTAATAATAATATATATTAATAATTTCTCTTCGCCCCAGACGTCACTATATATATATATATACTATATATTATAGATTATATATATATATTATTATATAATTATTAATATATATATATACTATATATATATATAATATATATATCAATTAAATATATTATTATATATTATACATTAATATATTATATATAATATAATAATATATATTTATAATATAAATCTATATATATTTATTTATATAGTATATTATATATATATTATAGTATAATATATATATATATATATATAATTATATATATAATTATTTAATAATATATATATATATATTGAACTCGATTGTTTCTATTGAGTTGCTGCCAACTACTCTTCTCGCAGTTGATTAAAAAAAAGTTAATCGCTTTAATAATGAGCCCCTTCAGAATTGTCAGCCACTTCTGAACCATTTCAAAGGGTTTTTTCAAATATGTTTTTCGGAAAGTTCCAAATCCCCGTTCAACATAAAACTAAACTAGCAATTTAGCTTCTGTGTCAAATCAAAGATTCAAGTTAAAAGTGGCTATCAATTCTAATTAAGAGTGACATCATAACTACAGCAATGTCGAAAGGAGTCCAAAAAATTCTTTGCGTTCTATAAAGGCCCTGCCAAAGCAGATAGCCCCAATAGCATGACTGATTATGCAGTTTCTGAAAGTAGTGGCGATGACTTTTGATTATGAAATATCACACTGGCATACCTATTATATGTAACGACTTATAATCATAAGCTGAAGAATATCAGAATGATATGTAGAGGTTTCTACCAAAATATTATTATTTGCACCGAATAAAAAGTTACTATTCAAAACTTATAGTATCTCTACGTTTCATAACACGTATGCCTACGCTGTATATCTGTCAGTTTTTTCATTTTTTTAAATACAGCACACCCAGGCAGAGCCCAATCCTATAAAACGCGAATACAGCTAGAAGAAATCTAAATCAGAAATTTTAGGGAGATTAAAAGTAATTAAACCTAACATCATACAAAGAAAGAAAGGAAAACGAGCCTAATGGAGTGCAAATTAGTCAAAAGTCCTCTAGACTCACTTGTAGCATGCGAAACCCAGTGTACCTGAGTTATATATTAATCAAGGTCTCTTCTCTGCAGAAGGTCATATCACAGTGTGATACCTTCCATCATTAAAGAGAGATTCAACTACAATAGTAGAGACTTATATCATGTAGTAGGGAAATATAAAGATGAAATAGGCAAGGAGTTCAACAGACATGAATATTGTGACAGAGAAAGATGGAGGCACCTACAACGAGATGATCTCGTAATCTTATATATATACTACCAATATTCACATATAAACAAATATCATTAGACAGCATAAAGTGAGGTCAACCTCTGTTTATATAAAGGCGAGATAGCAGTGTGGAGAATGCGAGATGTCAATTTCTCTCCGAGCTACATATGCCCGTTGTAAAATACCTATATAGAAAATGAGAAGGGTGACTCATAATTAGTCAACGTCCGCAAAGCAAATAGGTCATAACAGGAGTCCAGATAAAAGTAATTATGGAATCAGTTATTTAATATAGTCTCTTAGCCTAAACTCAAAACTAATTAATCTAAAAACTTATATCTTCATAAAGTACTCTTCCTTATTTGGTTTTTCTATTTCAAGCTTATCTGTGAGAGCTTACTCATTTTAGTTAAACTAGTTTTCTCTTAGATGCCTTATAACAGGTTATCTTACCATATTTCAAGTCTGTCACTTGTTGACTGGCGAGGTGACAGTGCAAAACCGCTTATCCTTGTACTAGCGTGCCAAAGTACACATAATAAGTATTGCTTGGTGTGTGGCTCGTCAAAGGTGTCTCGTGGTATTCTGAGCTTACCAAAGACTTTTAATTATTTCTCTTGAATTGTTACACTTCGACTGATACGAGACTGAGAGGGTCATCGCGACTTAAGCTCACAAATTCTCTATGATCGCCTATGCACCTCTATTATTGTCACTGACGTCTAAAACTACTTCACATATAATCCAAACTCCATTTATCAAGAGTGTGCTCCATTGAGTTTGATCTATGAAATCTTAGCCTATTCGCTCTAATAGCTTATTCCGAGAATTCTAATATATATTCTATGTCCAGTTATCAAGGTCGGGATATTTCCTTCAAGTATGAATGATAGTAAACCGTACAATATACTTGTGAAATTTCAAACTTTTAAAAAACTCAACTTCTTCGATATTATCCCTCTTATTTAAAATTCCATCATTTTCTATCACCTTACGTACACTTGAGCTCTATAATATATTATTCATATACACCTGTAAAGAACGTTAAGATCAATATCTTGGACTGAACATAAAATAGATAGAATTTAGGTCTTGAGAGGGAGACACCTCATATCAAATATCAGTTGACTAAATAGGCCTCTTATAGAAGCTGGGAATATCTTGGTTCAGACTGCTGTATCTAATTTTTTTCCTCTGAATTATTGTCATCTAGTTATTAAAGAGTCTTATTCGCCCCTGCATGGATAATTATTATAATCTTAAGGTTACTCTACCATTTCCAAATGTTGCCCTCATATTCTTGTATTCATAGAATTGCCTCTCGTCTGCCAGATTATCCTAGAATTCAAATTATTCTTGCCGAGATTACTGGTCGGGATTTCTATCAGATGGGTAGTAAAATACTAACGCAATCTTGTGATAAATTCAACTCACTTTTTAAAAAAATACTCAACTTTTATAATATCACAGCAGGATTGCTGGAATGGCATCAATGGATTTCCTATTCTCACCTTCGGCGCTCTACATTCTCACCTGTTAATAACATAACATAACGTTCTATGGACTATAACATAATAATGGTGAGTATTGTTCTTGATAATAACCCATATTAAAACTAATTCAGGTTGCTAAAATGGTCCCTAGAAGATGGGAATAGTTGTTATCTCACATTGACGTGAGAATTTTTTCAGCCTATCCCATGTTCTACTCCACACTAACCTCTTTACACATTACTAGGTTTCATCAGTTACGGAATACAAAGTCACATACGTCACTTATATTTCATTATTGCAAGTGACCCTCTATTATCCTTCAATGGTTATCCTAATTCGTGAGCCTTTCGCGCCTCCTTCCAGTTCCAGAATAGCTTCCTAATTCCCTTGTAAGGCCCCGTTCATCATCCTTCCAAACTGTTCTTTATCTCTTTTTTTCCTCTTGCACATACACCTTTTAGTTTTCCTTTTTTCTCCTTATATAATTCCAAGCATCTTTCTTTTGAAACTTGTAACTGTGGCTTTTACGATTACGCATTCAAAGTTGTTGTATGGAAAGCCCATACGGAAATTCTTTCAACTTTAACCGCCTCATTCCACATCACCTCTTCATTCACAAACACTTTTTATGCACTACCACTCATTGCTAACACTTTTACTTCCTACTTTAGCACTGCGAATTCATCTAGCAACTTTCGTTCCTCCATTGCACTTTCTTAATTCTTAATACCCGATTCTACTTACTTTCTGCCACAATTGTTCAGATGTTCATGTCAATTTCACTCTGTTTACATTTCTCAACATCCTGTGCATTTCTATTCTCTTATGAGCGCGAGAGCCTCTATAATATAACTTTATCCTTATTACCCCGCTAAACTTGTTCACTTAACTTTCACTCTCACTTCTCAATTTATTTCTAATCTCACACTTACACGCTCCTACTCAATCCTTGTCGCTCACATCCATCCAAGCCACGGTCTCCTCACAACCAACCTTCAATATATAGTTTCACTTTAGAGCTAAATAAAGACGCAGGACCTTATAATGATGGGACAACTGTCTTTTCTCCCGATAATTCCATCTCCTAACCCTCTGACCGACTTAACATCAAACACATACTTCAATCATCTCCTTCTTCACCAACACGCATTCAATCAATTCATAACTTCTTTCAACATCGTATAGCCATCTCTAATACAATCATAACCTCTCTGTGGTAGAGAAGCTTTCAAATTAAGTTGTGTTTCAAGAAAAGTATTATTGAAAACTTTGGCAACCTCCAAAGAGATTATATCAGCGCTAATTCACACTACAACTATATGATTTCTGTTTTATTTTCCTCTCACTCGAACTCACAAGACTCCAAAAGTCTCCCGTCTATCCACCTGACACCACAAAATTTCCCACACACATTGCGAAAAAAACTCATCCTGTTTAGAACAACGCACCAATTACGCTCTATCCCCTTTTCTTAATACTCTTAGCCGTTCACAACCTTTCTTCTTTTTATGATTAATCACCTAATCCAACCATTTATGGTCTACCCAACAACAATCATATTATTTTGCGAAGCTTCCACATCTCCAATCAAACCCAATCCAAAACCAATCATTACAGATAATCCCTAAAATAACATAATAAAAATTCGCATATTCTCCTTTCTAAACATATTATAGCCCTTCCTCAAGGTGAGAGTCCTAATGTATAAAAAAAACACACAATTCTTCAATTTGTTAACCATGTTCCAAGAACTAGTGAATTTAAAGGCTCATTAGGAAATTATACCGAAGACACGAGACAGCACACAGAGACAACACACTGAGCCAACGTACTGTACCAATCGCGTTCAAAAGAAATCTCATCAGAATATAGTGCAAACTCACACTTCATCACTCCCCTCTTATAATTCCTTTCACACACCCTAGGCGAAGAAAACAACACACTACATTGCATACGTAAACACTCAGCAGTACTTGCGATTATTATGCCGCGTGTTTGCCTTCATATACTTGTATATAACGTCAAGCGAAGGCATAGATACAAATATTTCCCACTTTCATAATTGCACCTATTTTCAAATGTCTCTCCCTCTTCTCCTCAACATTATCTACTCAAACAGCGGTGTGAACATTTGAGATTCATTAACATTCCTTCATTTAGAATAAGTAACCGATAAACCCCATAAATTTCGCGTAAAGATAGAAGGCCGTTTTACGGGGCATCGCGACAACCGACTTTCCGAGGTCAACTCACAGTTTGACATTCGCTCGGGCAAGAGATAAGTGGTTAGTGGAAAAGAAAGTATCATAGCTCTATACTTGTACCATTTTTATCCGTTCTTAACCTAATATGTCTCCTTCTATCGAACCTCGTCAGGGACATATGACTATGGCTAGTTGGCACAGAGAGATTTCTATTCTTCCAAACACCATTGGGATCTAAAGAGTAGTGCGATGTCGATAAGATGTTGAACTAGAAGAGGGTGTTGGATTATAAGTATGTGCTATATGAATGTGGATAAAAGGTGGTTGCTGTATACGTAGAAATACGGTTTATCGGGAGAGTATGAGTTGACTGAGTAAAAATGAAGTAAAACGTAGAGCAAAGATAAGAAAATCGATACATTAAGGACACTGCGGAAAAACAACCAAATAATAGCAGAAATGAATGAAGGTAATATTACGCTAGCGAGTATAAAGTAAAACGTATAACTTGTATACTCCCTTATCGTCTCTCTCTCTCTCTATATATAATATAGTTAACGAGTAAGGGTACCGCAACCCGAACCCCCACTTTTTTCGATATATGTTAGGATTTAATGCATATCTGTCAATTGAAACTTGAGAAATAGAATCCAACAGAAGTTGTTGTTATTCAAAACCTAGGAATCGAGGCCTATGTTCTGCGTGACCAATATTAAATTATAAGGTTCACCCTAAAGGGGGTAAGCTGAGCACGATCACTTAGACGCAAAGCGTTAAATTCACCTCTTGTATAATACCATGTTAGGATAAGAAGCTTAACGCTAATCGAGAATTATATATATGTAGGAATATAGATGAAGGCTAATATTAATAGAGCTTGTAATTACGAACGCAATTCATGAAAATCTGTCGAAGAGACGTGATTTTACCGTGTGCTCTTGTAACACTGTATCCCAGATGATACAGTTAACAGGCGGAGGGTAACCCGCATTGTCTCAACGACGAACACGTACGAAAATAAATATTGCAACTACGAAGTATAGACTTCCGAAACTTGGAGGCTGAGATGTTTTTTGTGCAGGTCGGAGTTCACGGCTAAGCGGAGACTGCGATTGGGATCAGCTACATATCGGAGTAAAGTTCCATAAGGACACGTGAAAAAAAAAAAATCATCCCCCATGGACCCAGTTGTGAAAAAAAATTTTATATGAACGAAGAAAAAAGCATGGTGTAAATTCCTTATATACACAGCGCAGGAAGATACAAGTAAGAAGAAAGGAGAAAATGAGGACCAAGAGGACAAATAAGTATGAGTATAATAGATAAGTAGTAAGGAAAGATAAGTGAGGAGTATGTAAGGAAGGTAATTATACTAGTATATATGTATGAGATTAAGTATGTCACCTATATTATATAGGTAGTGGCTTATATATGAGAATCAGTGCGTATACTGTATATATAATCATCAACAGTAAATATTATACATTATCATTACTATATATATCAATATTATATAGATCATATTACTTTTATAATATATAATAATTAAATATATATAGCTATTACTGTATCTAATATAACTAAGACATGTCCGATAGTTTCTCAAGGGTTGCTTTAGTGATCAATTTTGGTAACCTTTATTTTATCCAATACAAACTGAAATATTAAATAACAATTTATATTATTTAAATACAAAAATTATCTATAGCATTTTTTCTTAAATTATAATTTATATAGAAAAGCAGTTTAAATAACAGTAAAAATTTGATTTTTTTCTATAAGTATAGATAAAACATAGCTATTATACTGTTTACTTATAATTTCTTTATAAGTTATTTATTTATTAACTCATTCATATCAATTTAGTTATGTAATATTTTTATTATTATTTAAAATTTTTTATTTATTTTTATTTTTATTTCAATTTAATTTTATCTTATTTTTAAATCTTTAATTTTTCTTTTATATTTTATTATTATAATTTTATCTTTTATAATTTTCTCATTTTATTATTACTTTTTATATTTTTCGTAAAAATTTTAACTTTTCTAACTTAATTTTTTTTTTTTTTTTTTTTTTGAGAAAAGTTATTTATTTAGCAATTTATATTTATTTATTTTTAATTATTTTTTTATAAATATTTTTAAAACTATATATTTAGTCCCAATTATTTAGTTGGAGAATAACTCTCGGTATGGATATGTAGATGTGTTATTTTAAGTTTTAAATAACAATATTGGTTTGTTATTTTTTTATATTAATTATAAGTATTATATATAGTATTTTAGTTATTTTGCAATAACATTTTACTTTATATTGTCTCTACTTGAATAAAAGAACATTTTATTTTTATCTCTTACTATATTATTTTTATTTTTATTTATTTTGTTATTTATTTTCTTCTTATCTATTTTCTATTAAAAATACCTTCCCCCTATCTCTAAATATTTTTATTTTATACTTTATCATGGTTCAGTAACTCGTAAGATAGGACAATGGTTAACATGATGTTTTAAGCGATAAACATATAATGAGTAAAATTAAATCAAGAAAATATGTGTGAACAGTCTAGTCGATAAAGGACGAATAAAAAGACCCTTTTATAACCGTAATACCATTCTGTGATTCCTATTATGATCCTAATTGTATACATTGATATATATCAAAGTTATCCTTATTCGCAGTGTCCTTTTTGGTAACATATAAAACTAATTAAAAACATATAAAATTACTACAAGTCTATCATAATCACAATAATCATAATTAGAATATAATATGCTGACGTAACAAAGTTTTCATCATTATAAAGCTACCTGAGAATATATTAAGAGATCTATAAGAAAATAAATTATACATATAAAAATATCTCATACCTTATGCATGAATAATACGTTAACATTAACAAAATCTCCAACTTAACAACTAAGTAAAGAACTAACATTAACATGCAAAACGGTTACCATTCCTTACTTATTGGAACATAACTAATCTACCAATATTATTAAACGTTAATCGTACACCTGACACAGTAACATTTAACAAAAATTTTAACCACTAACATTGGTTAATTATCAATGTCTCTGCACTGATCAACGAATATATACTCTAACTAAAATAAGGTTCCACATAATAAAGCTACATGAACTATCGAAATAAATGTAACCAAAGACAAACCTAACGAACTACCCATGAATATACTTGTTCCACATTAAACAAAGTTCCCACACTAACACCAGTAAAGAAACTAACATTTATGCAACGCAAATATCATAGTCTTTCTTGCTTTTTGAAGTCACAGTCTCTAACATTTAACATTAATTCGTACACTGACCAGTAAATTTGCAAAAAATTTATCACAACATATAGTTAAATTTATCATACAAACCAGCGAAATATTGCAAACGTAATAATGATAGGCGATAAAGGAATATAATAGCATAACATGTAATGTATATCGGCCATAAAATATAATACGACAAACCTGACACATACATAGCCATTAAAAGCCCGATAACTGCTATCATTAACCAAAGTCCACAACTAAGCAACCAGTAAGAAATCATACATTGGCATGAACGTAAACAATACGTAGTCTTATTCTTGCTTTTGAAAGCATGTCTCTTAACATATTAACATTAATCGTACACTGACATAGTAATATTAGCAAAAATTTATCATCCATACATTTGAGTTAAGTTATCTATCACAGACCACGAAAGTATGCTAACTAGTAATAAGTGTTCCACATCAATAAAGCTTATATATATTATGGCCAGAACTAAAAATATAATGTGCAACGACAATAATACCTTAGACACCCAACCTTAAAGAGCCCGATAAACTGCTAATCATTAACATAAGTTCAATACTTGGCAACAATATACAGTAACTAGCATAATACATATGCAAAAACTGATAACCTATTCTAACATTATATCTGCTAGATCTCTTAAACATATCAACTTGCCTAGATTTTTACTATTAAACAACAGTAAATGTACCAACAAAGATTTAACGTATCCTGACCTAACTAATGTAATGAACTAAGAATAAAATGACACAATTACACACAACACAACACACACACACACACACACACGACAATCACCCACCATTACGCAATAGCAAACAAAGTAAAGTTTTTTTAGGCTTATCTCTTTTTAGGCTCGCCCCATTTCAGAAAATTCAATCGCGAAACATGAAAAGATTTTATGTAAGGGGATATATAAAATAACTTTATATTTAACTATTTGTATTATTCAGAATATTGTACATGGAAAAAACATTAAATCATCACATAAGCATAATAAATTAATTTATTTACATATAATTAATGGAAATTATGTAACTCACGCTTATAACCATGATGATGCATGATGCAGACATTATGAATTTTTTTAATATAAGATTATCGCTTATCGGTATTGTGTGCTTGAGTACTGATATAAATATACCATTTTAGATACCTAAACAGCTAAATACAATACTAACATATAAACTATACCATATTTACGCCACAGGCTGAAAAGTTATATATTAGACACACTAGTAACATAACCTTTCTCTCACTCTGTTACTTATTCGTTAAATTAGCATAGGATTCTGTGACTCGTACTATTCTTGCAGCTTTTTTATGAGGTAGGTCATCGTCTCGTACATCATCTTTATCAAGTACATTTTCAAATATTGTATTTCATCATGCCTTCACTGTAACATCCAATTAGGTTTTTGATATCATTAGGTATCAACGCTCATCGTGACCTATAACTATTTTCAGAGCAACGTAATAACTATTATAATATTATATAATATAATATCTTATAATACATTTAAAAACAATATTTATCAAAATTTATACGTAGTTATTTCCCCATATCTATATTTGAGATTATGTTTAGATTGCTATTTGGTTACTTTATTAACAATATATATATATATTTATTTAGATATTTCCATCTATGCCTATTCTTTAATTAACTATACCTATGAGCATAAAGACTTAGGTCTCAGTACATATATATATAATATATATATATAAATATATATATACACAAAGGGAAGAAATAAGAAATTTTTCTCAGAACCGTATTCTTAGCTATTTATATCTATATATACTTTATATATAATATATAGTTCACCGCCTAAAAAGTTTCCTTAGATTTTACAAATAAAACTATTTACATCGAGTATACTCAGCGAATCAAAACAAATACAAGATTATGAGTATTATAGTCAGTATATCATGCAAGTAGCACAAACCCCAATTGAAAGCCTCCGTGTAGAATTTAGACTATATTGCGAGCGTGTAAAGTGCTTGTGACACCTTTCGTTCTCATTTTCCCTGTATATTTATTTCATATAGCGTGCGAATAAGTGATAGCATGTCCTCGTATGCAAAATCGAGAGGATGGAGATGAGTATATATGTTAAAAACATGTTATACTAGTTAGATACATGACAGTTATCGGATACTAGTTAGCATATTTTTTATGTAACAACTAGTTACATATATATACTATATATACTAAATAATTTACAGCCTATTGGAAATAATAACGCTATATGACATTATCATTGTACACTATATTAGCGATTGGATAATAGTTATTACCCATTACTTATGTTTTTAATATATACACTATGTACATACTACTCTATTACCTCTTGTAGGCGTATTTGTGCAAATTTTCCCACAAGATAGAGAATGAGGCATATATATTAATTTTTGCAATGATAAGAATATACCGCATACACCATTATAGTGCAGTGAGAGTTTATATATCTTGAGATACACTCTCGGTATCAATATCCATATTGTTCCTATTTACAACTGGATCAACAAACTCTTTATTAAAGTAATCGTCTTTCTTGTAATTAAATTTCTTCCTTAAAAGTGAATATATTATTTTGGTGTGATCCTTGTAATGTACCTATTATACTCTGTTTTTTTAATTATTTTAATGAAGTGGTTATCACATATTCCTTATCTCAAAACATATAAATAAACTCCTTATATCTCTTAAACTAGTAAATCACTCAAATCTAATATATTATAATTCAAAAAATATTTTTAATTTAATTTCGTACCTACATTAATACTACTAAATTAGCTAACTGAATTCAGAGGAGTTATGTATGTGTATAATACAACCTATTTCATAGCATAGATTCATTATATAATAATTCATTTTATATATCACTAATTTTCCGGTGTGCGTCTTTCCAACAAATATACTATTATATTTCAGTCACAGTAAAGTGGAATAAATATTAATTTATTTTTGGCTCTTATTTATAATAGCCGAGGATACGTATAGCTAGAGGTATAATGTAAAATATAAGCTTAATATCATATTTATATATTAACTGAGAGGAGGTACAAGAATCTTAATGGTAAGCATTTAATACCGAATAATAATATTATTTTTTATACACACCATATTATGGATTATAACTCCATATTACTTAAATGATTATTCAATTCAGTGATATACTATTTATATTAATATATATTATTATACAACTATTAGTATTATTTTATTTATATCAGAAGGGGATGTAGCAGCTACTTACATATATATATATTCACGTTTTTTTGAAACAATAAAAGGATTAAAAGAACAAAACGTACTATATTTCTATAATACTATATTACTATGATTTAATTACTGTCCTTAGTATTTATATTATTTATATAGTAATTGGAATATGAGTTAAGATTAAATGTAACGAAATGGATCATAGTTGACGACCTATCCTAAAACAATGTAAATTGTTTATACTATTATAATGAGTCTGTTGTTAACAACTAAAACATCATAATGCTAAAGTATATAACGTTGAAATATTATATGATTAGATATAGTATACTAGTTAATATATAGCTTTATATGTTTTCATTTACTGAATTAGGTCAAGGATCTATGAAATATGAATTTAGGGTCTATTTTGAACTTCTTACCTATATATCTACTAATTACCCCAACACACACGTCTTAACATTAAACCCAAAAAGAATACTATTACCCGGCTTCTTAAGGTATAATATACCATACATTCACTTCTTTTCTCGTTATTTATGCCATTAAAATGGAGTAACTAAAATTATGGCATCGTGAAACACACTCACTAATCAAAGAAAGAAGCACAAATTCGTTAATATTTTAGCCAAATTTACGGATGCGAGGGGCAAGCATTGTGTGAAACTCTTGTTATACGCGGTGTTATACGTTACAGTCTGTCTGAGTATCGTAGTACTGTGTGTGGTGTAAGTGTGTGTGAATGTGTGCATGCGAGAAGAGAGAGAGAGAAGAGCAGAGGAGGAAATAGAGTGGAGCAGAGAGAGGAGAGAGAGAGGAGGAGAAGAGAGAGAGAGACCATGGTGATAAGAATGAGGAATGCTGCTTGGCTGTTTTAATTCCATTTACATAACCATAACCGTCAGGGTAAAGAGCCACTTGTTTTAATTTTTGCAACGACAATATGCCTTATTCTTCTCGCTGGGTCTCGAGCGGCGTGATGTGTCGGCAAGCAACACATGCCTTAATCTTACTAACTGATATGTGATCATTTTGTGTTCTTTTTCGAGGATACAGAGAGTACAAAGCGAAATTGCTCTTCGATGTCGAAAAAGGTTTAGGTTCTCTCGAACCTAGAGTATTGAAAATGTAAACAAAAATATTTCGTAAGTTTTTTTTTCCGTCAGCGTAGATAAACACTCAACACGTTCTATTATTACAAGTGTATAAGCCTAAAGACGCAATTTGTTTGTGGAGATGTTCCTTATCATTAGTGCAGTGTAGCAGTAAAGTGCGCTGATTGTAATGCGTATCGAGAGTGGTGTAATCCTATCATAATAGAAGAGTCATCCCATGCTTCTAAGAGACTTCTCAAAAGCTACGACTTATTCTCTAGTGAGTTATCTTAACAGTCTGCTCAAAATGTATCTTTTTTTCCTCACATTCTTCTTTCAAAAATAGATTGTACTTCCTTTACCTCTCTGATTATTAATTTTCAACAATAATGACATTATATGGATGAAAGTATCCTTAAAAATCTTAATCAAATTCTATGTTTAGTACACTCAACCCTGTTGTATCAAATTTTTAATATCTCACCATTCCAATTACATCAAACACAACACAAAAAGAAAATTTCTTGCTGATGTAATAATACTATATAATTCAATGTATCTTCAATTAAAAATGTATAGGGAAAGACACACTCTTTGGAATGTTCCCACTTATTCACGGATTTAGTCACACCATGCATTTAGAGGCCATGCTTTTTCAATGCACATGGTGTGAAAAGACAACAACCTGCACAATGTATCACCTGAAGTGTAACAATCATATCAACACTCCTCCATTCTGAGACATCCACCATGAATTGTAAAATTATCATTTTTACACACACTCTTTTTTTATACAAGGCGTTATCTTGCTGAATAGAATACTTGAAACTAGAGCAGTAATGCTCCATGTAATTATAGAGAATTAGCATATATTAACGTAAAACAATAGAGGTTTCAACTCATTACACCATCTCATCAGGCAAACAGTTATACTGTCTGAATATCTAAGGATTTTTATTCTAAATGTAAAAACTTCCATCAGGAAATGACTATATATAAATTTTGATATTTCAGGTCGTTGATTTATTTTATTCAGTATATCTCTAAATTTTAAATATGTTCTTAGTTATTACTATAGAATCCACAATATGTAAGCGAAAATAGTTCAGTTAAATTGTCTTTGATCTATGACAAAAGAATATTTAGTTCATCCAATATCAAATTCATGCTATGACAGAAAAATAGAAGGAAGTTAGATCTGTATATAGGTACTATCATTTTTGCTAATTATATTTACAATTTCCATCAACAAACAATACATAATTGATCACATTATTTGATATTATTTCTTTCTCACTGTAGAATAATGTCTATCGTATCATAGAGTAACACAATTATAGTATAAATGTCGTTAACCACCGATCAAGAATAGATACTTCCTTCTTAGCTTTTTTATTCAAATATTTCTATTTTCTTTTTACATCAACATGTCTATAGGTGCTTAAAGAATGTATTATTACTTTGTACTCTTTCACTTTTTTTTCTGATTGAAACACACACGGATCTACCTTCGCCTGCAGTATGAGTAAAAAAGAAAATAAATAGTATAGCAATGTTTTCTTATCATTCTTTCTATATAACATACTAGTACAAAAGGTTTTCGTGGCAATCTGAGCACGTGTCGTGACTAATTCACTCCCTTGTAAACGACCAGCTCCAATTTATTTGACATTGGGCAGATGAGTGAATAAGGTGACCAAATCTTAATTTTCCACTTTGCTTCTATTCGTCTAAAACTCTAATGTGTAATCTATTGATAGTTTTTTAAAACAGAAATGCAAATTTTCACTAAAATTCCCTACGAGATTATTTCAGCCTCATCCGCACATATTTAATTATCGGAAGATCTTGAGCCACGAATCAGTACATCAAGTAAACAGCAGCCCTTGAGCTGCACAACTATCTATAGACACTGTCATCATCCAACAACGTTCACAGTCTCTTACTACGATATCTTATCATGTGATTTTAGGGAGGTAAAGAGAGAGAGAGAATATGAGGGGATTAAGAGGTAAGAATAGAGGAAGGAGGAGTATGATGAGCAATAGAGATAGAAGTGCAAAAGATAAAGTAGAGCACGTCAATGAGTAAGATGAAGTATGAGTATTAGAGAGTTATGACACTAGTATTCTCTACAAACATAATGGCTTTTAACGCCAATAAGCTATATCTCTTTTTTGTATAGCAAGTAAATACTGATGTTGCTGCACAATCATAGCAGCAATTATAAGTAATAAGGGTCATTTCTGTTTCTCAGGATTAGAAGCTGTGATTATAAATTATTATTACTCAATTAAACCTTACAGGACCAAATAACGACTATAAAAACCGCCTGATGCTCATCACGACTCACAATTTGTATTCTGGAACATTCTCGCAGACGTTTTTTTTTCAAAAATTATATCAGTTCATTCCAGGAATAATGAACCGAAATAATTGCTGGAATATAGACCGAGAGAGCCACAGAGGTATTTTAGCTAATGCTGTCTGCCAATACACCACTAATTCTTTCACATGAGTAATTAGTATAAGAAATTGAATAAATATTATTCACTATTCTTTATCTTTGAATTTTATAATCACTTTTTTATTCTCGTTATTTTTTACTTATTTATCTATTCTATCTGTCTTTATTACTTCCTAAACAAACATTGAACAAAGTGTAACTTTTATATAACGCAGTCAACCTATCACATGGATTTCTTCTTCTTATATCATGTAACTTTACTAATGTAACGTAATGTTTTGACCTTAAGATTTTGGTGGCTTATATTCGTAATGTCATTTTCTGTGGTTATATACTCTCTATCAGAGTATCCTCATTTAACCCTAGACTTATTTGCCCTTTAGCATAAAAAATTGGTATAACTCAGTAGCTCTATTAAATCTTTTGAATTTGGTAAAAAGATGCCTTGTCTACTCTTTATAGAACTTGTTGTAGAACTGGAATGATCCTATTAACCAAGCGGGTCCTCATTATCTACTTAATCTTTCAGCCCACAATTAATTGCTCCAATCATAAACATCGCCCATCCGGTAACTTGGCGGATAATATTTACATAAAAGTTTTAAGAGATTTTTTTTATAGAGAGTTTGCAATAGAATGAATTTAATATTCTTTTTTAATATATTAATGCAATGAAGCATAAGTGAAATTAATTTCCCCGACACAAATTGTATATTAGATCTTCTAATCTTACCAGATCACTGCCCTGTCATAATCTAAGTCTTGTAATATCACATTAATGACTTCAACTTATTTCATACCATTTTCAAAAAAGAGATGCTTTCAAGATCTCTAGGTCATGGAAAAGAGTTTTCCGTCAATAATTCTTTAACTTCATAGGTATAGTTCCAACTTGAACACATTTTTAAGTTTCTCTACAGAGATTTGCGTTATGATCCGTTATACATTTTGAGTGTTTCTCTCTCTTACACTATATAATACGCACAAGCATCTCATTTGATTCAGCATCGAAGAGGGCATATGCTTCGCGAGAATAAATAGATCATTATTTATATTTATGAAGCATATTTATGTGATATTCAAATTTAAAAATCAAGTCTATTTCAAACAAATATTATTGTCATTAATTATTAATACTCCAATAAATATTGGGTATAAATATTCTCATAAACTATATTAAATATAACTTACGCCGCAGCAGCAGGCCAACACAAATAAATTACGTAACCTATTTTTAAAGGGTGCGAATGATAACGTCACGATTAATTAATAAGCTGGGTATAATGAGAATGCTTTTACTGCTCTCAAATGGGATGGCTGTATATTCAACACGTTTTCTTGGAAAAAGAAATAAATTTTTAGACATGTGCATATATAATTTTTTTATCATTTTCCCTTTATTCTTTAATAATTAATGATGTTTTTAATTACTTTAAATATTACTTCAAATTAAATTAAATTGAATTCATGATTGTATTATATTTGTTTATTTTTAAATAGAGAATAGTATTACAAATAAAGAGTAACTAAATAATTTATATAGATTATAAAAAAAACTTAATAAATTATTTATAAATAAATATAATATTAATATATAATTATAATCTAAATTTGGGATTACAAGTTTGAAAGGTATTACGGTTAGGGATTAATGTGTACTCCTTTAATTAATAATTAAAAAATTATAATTCCATTTAGTAGTAGTAATGTATATATATATTATTTTATATATATATACTATATTATATAATAATAATTAAGAAAAAAATCTTACCTACTGAATAAGGATCATTGATTTGTAAAATCCTCAGTGGTGTAGATTAATAAGAAACTTGGATGCTGATACAAATAACAGATCACAAAAACGCAAGATGCCAGCTTTTATAGAGTTGTGTTTGATCGTAAAGAAGCATTTTCAAAATGAATGCCACACAATCCGGTAGACTTCGCCGCTTTATGATATATTTTACGAGCGAGCTGCCCAAATCGATAACAACCGTTGCCGAATTTCCACTCTCTGTATGATACCAGTTGCCCAGATTTTACCAAGTTTGTTTACAATATAAGATAATAATGAAGTATTGCATCACTTTAGGTAGGCTGGTTAATAAAGCATAAAATCCCTTCTTCATCTTCATGTGGAAATTTTCTGAAAGGGGGCGGCGCCTAAAAAAAGAGATAAGCCTAAAAACATTTCAGGTTTTACTATTGTGTGTGTGTCTGTGGTGTGTGTGTGTGTGTATCTTGTGGTGGTGTGTGTGTGTGTGTGTGTGTGTGTGTGTGTGTGTGTGGTTGTGTGTATTATTTCTTAGTTCTATTACAATAAGGTTAGGTCAGGAATAAACTTTTCAACGCATCTAATAAAATCTTTGCTTAATTATTATCACTGATGTTAAATTTGTAAAAATCGTGCTTTGATATGTTAGAGAACATTTTTGCTCTTTGTTATAGTGTGAATAGAAATTACGTTTATTGACATCATGTAAAAGATGCCTAGTTACTAGTTCCACCTACCTGAGTTGCCAAAGTATGGAAACTTTGTTAATGTTATAGTTTTTTCGGGCTTAAGGTGTGTACAGACGATTGGTCGTTTGCACACTATATTTTCTTACTCATGTTTAGCTTTATTGATCGTGTGGAAAACCGAATTATTACGTTAGCCATACTTTCGCTGGTCTGTTATGATATATCTACCAAATGTTGTGAATAAATTTTTGCTAAATGTTACTGTGTTAGTGTAAGATTAATGTTAATAGGTTGAGACACTATGCTTGAAAGAGTAAGAATAAGTTACGTTTTTTGGATGTTATGCTAGTTACTTCTTTACTGATGTTAAGTGTGGTCCTTGGTTAATGTTTAGACAATAACCATATTATTTCTTGCTTTAAGCTGGATGGCATAAAAACAAGAAGTTTTCTCGTTGTGGGTGTGAGTAGTCAATAGTTCAGATGATGCAGAGTAAACAAGAATAAAAGTTAACATTAATTACGAACCATACTTAGCAGCAGTAAGTAACTAACATAACATCCAAAAAACCTAACTTATTCACACTTTGTCAAAGCATGTCTCTAACATATTAACATTTAACTCTCACACTAACACAGTAACATTTAGCAAAAATTTATCAAACATTGGTTAATTTAGTCAAAATAACAGGATCCACGCAGCCGAGAAAGTTAATGCCTATACCGTAATTGCGTTTCAGCATCAAATAGCTAACATGAGCTAAGAAGAATACATGTGCATGAGTAGGTCGACAAAACACCTGACACAATGAAATAATTGAATACAAACGGTTTTATAATAAACTAACGCACATTCAACACCAGAGAGAAAACAACACCCACCTTAAGTCCGAATAAGATGCTATATAACATTACCAATGTTCCATACTTGGCAACAGTCAACGCTACATGCTACTAATCGCAACGTAAACCTAATTCACACTTTTTCAAGCATGTCTCTAACATATCAATGCCGATTTTATCACTGTAACACAGTAATATTTCTAGCAAAAAGATTTAAGACTCCGATTTAACTAAACCTTAACAATACTAAGGAATAAATATGACACACACACAGACCACACACACAACACAAGCACACAAACACACAACCCACAACACAACACAACATTATTACGCAATATATAAACCTGAAATGTTCTTTTATAGGCCTTAAATCTCTTTTAGGCTCCGCCCCCTTTCAGAAATTTTCAAACCCTAACAAAAAGGATTTTATGCTATAACCATTTACATAAAGTGATGCAATACTTATTATAATTTTATTAAACAAACTGGTAATTCTGGCAACTGCGTTCATACAGAGGTGAATTTGCAACTCTGTATAGATTTGGCAGTCTGAGTTTTTGCGGCGAGCTACTCTCGATGTGGCGATTCATATAAAGTGCTCTTACGTACACACTTTAAGGCACCTCGTGGATTCCTGTTGTTCATCCATCCAAGTTTTATATCTACACACGAGGTTTCCAAAATCAATACTCATTCGCTAGGTATAGATTTCTATTTTCTAATATATCCCATATATAATATATTATATATATATATAACTTATAATATATATATTATATATATATACTTACCTCACACCTCATCATATATATATATATATAAATATTATATATATTATATTATATATATATAATAATATAATTCAGATTACTCAATCAAGTCTTTTTCCATAACATTTGTATGACAAAAAATCTAATCATAATTAATGACACGTAAAGTATAATTAAAAAAACATACATTACACACTAACAGAATAAAGGGAGCAAAAATGATATATATGCACATGTAATAAAAAATTATTCTTCTTCCAGAACCGTGCACGTCAGGAATCACCTACAGGCCAGCTCCTTTGAGTAAAAAAGGCATCCTAACAACGCGCGATGACGTTATCATACCGGCACCACTTAAAAAAATGGTTATGGTCTTGTTTTGTTGCACTGTGTGTTGTTAAATTACTTTTAATTATCAAACAAAAAAAAACATAGCTAAATAATGTTAAGAACCCATATATATTATTGGTATAATGACATATGTCACTCTGCAAAACTTGAATTTATAAATACTGCCCTAAAGTCATCAATAGATTAGAATCAGGTTCTTCGACACTCCTTAGTAACTAGTATGAAATGCTGTTATATAAGAAGCAGGGCACACCAGCAACCAAATATTAACGGACATAACAGCCTACATCTCTCATTGTAGAGAAATAAAAAAGTCAATAACGAGTACATCACCTTTGAAGTTATAGTTATTGAACGGAAAACTTTTTTCCATGGACCATAGAAGATCTCATTGAAGCATCCTTTTGAATGTTGTAGTGAACGGTATTAAATGAATTAGTTTACAAGACTTTAGATTAACTGACAGCGGCTCGGCGAGGCTCTCAAAGGTGGGGGATATAATTTCACTTTGGCGAATATCCAGTCCAACAACACGGAAATAATTATGTAAGCATATCAGTTAACTCGGGATATATAATGGACCAATTATTGGGTGTGAAAGGATAATGAGACCGCCTGCGGAAGGTATCACTCCAGTCACGAGTGACAAGGCATCTTTTAAGACCCAATCAAAGATCAGTAAATAGCTACGTGGTTCAGTGGTTAGCTAAAGGGCCAAAAAAGGGCGATGGCAATCAGACTCAAAAACACCACAGGATGCATTAAGAGCAATTTAGAACAATTCATTCGTTACATTATAAAAGTTCATACATAGCAGATTGTAGGTTGTGCCTTCAATAAAAAAAAGCTGTCGTTTGTTTTAGGAAATATGCCAGAGAATGTGTAAGCGTCAGGTAATATTCTTATACATAGTAGAAATTGATGGCATGAGTAGCTTAGCTTAAAATGGTGTAATGCGAATATACAGATATCTTTCATAGTAACTGAATTTTGAATAAAATTATCGAGAATGTCCAGAAAAATGCGTATAGTCGTATTTGGCTGTCCTTGAAGGTTAAATGGATAAAAAATACACATTTAATAATCCATCTTATATCACACGAAACAAGAAATAGACCCTTTATCCCACATTATATAATAAAACTATGGGCCACACAAAATCAATGTACTATATATAGTAAAGAAGATAAGCTTAACAGTTATGTTTTGAAGCCAAATCCAAGAAAAGGCCAATGCACATGAATCGGTATCTTTCGCCTTGCATAGATTATAAATACAAATGGACCACACACTTCAACAGTAATAATATTCGCGCATAATTAACTGATGACATTATCGATGTAAAGACAGTGTCTATATCGATAAGTTCAGGCTCGTTTGATCATCGGGTATATTAAGGTTCACAATGAAATGCCCGTGAAATGTATGGTGAATTTTATAATAGCAATTTCTGTTTTAAAAAAAAAAACATCCAAACGATAATAGAGAAAGTGCGAATAAGAAAAATTAACGAATTTGTACTTCTCCTGCGCGTGTGCAAATAAATGCTGATTCGCTT
>JABUQX010039548.1:0-16331 GCA_015478945.1 Trachelipus rathkii
AAGTTACTAAGGTTTCATGTTTTTATAAAGCCCAGTGTTAACCTTGTAGTGTCTTTTCAGGGATGTCCTCCGTCATTGGTGAAGCGGAGACTGGCAAGCCGAATGAGAAACAATGAGCCCATCGTTTTTTGGAGACCACCTGGAGGTGGTGCAAATCCCGGCGGAGGGGCGGATCGAGCTTGTTCAAGGGCCTCCTCGCCGCGGAATTAATAAACTGCAATTACGGATTGAATTAGCAGCGAGAGTTTCCTGGGTGGCCTCTTTGGCATGCACTGTATAGAACATCATTAGCCCGGGACACACCACTTGCTATAGCACAATCGGAGAGACCATGAAGTCTGGAATTGCCGCGAGTTCCGATGCCATGAAGAACTTATTCTATTGCTATGATTTTATATTTTTTTCCTTGTCAATTTTTAAAATTTTTGAAAAGAAAAAAAAAAAAAATGAAAGCTACCAATATAATGTGTGGTCTCTTAAAAAAAAGAAAAAAAAAAAAAAAAAGTACAATATTGTGGTATATAAGAAAAGAAAGAATTTTTGTTTGTCCTTATAGTTGTTTCTATTATTAGCTTACAATTATTTATCGTTTCTGGCAGTGTTGCCGGTTCCAAGCAAGTAATAATGGGCGGGGGGGATTGAATGCAGAAAATGTAGAGTTTAGGGATAGTTTAGTAATACCGTGGAAATAGTGTTAGTAAAAGATGTTAGGTTGAGCTATCGTTGGGGGGGAGGGAGCAATATGTAGGGATTTGAGGGAATTTAAGGGTTCTTATTATTATTGCTTATGGTCATCTTTATTACTTTTTTCATCCATTTTTATTGTGTTAGGATAAGCAGTTTTTTATCCAAAGTATTTATTTATTAACTGTTTATCCCCTAACATTTAAAAGTATTAGGAAATTATTTATCTGAGTCGGGACAGTGAAGCGGAATTGGAAAGTCCGTGTAGCCATAGTGTAAAAGCAGTAGAAGAGAGAACCTATGAGAGTCAAGTTTCCAACTCCTTGGTGGTAAGTGGACTAGTGGAAGTGCTGTACGTAGGAAGTTAGGTTAGAAAATGGGTTAATGAGTCATAACTTATCTGGTTGCAGGTGGAACTAATACGGGATTTCTCAACAACTATCTACGGAGAAATTCATGAGCTAAATTGATTCGGGAATTCTCAAAGCTTATTCTGGGACTTCTCTTAACTGTTACGGCGACTTCTTGGACACCATTAGTTGGGCTTCTTCTAAACTATATTTGGAAGGACTACCTCGCGATTCAATCGAAGAACTTCCAAATATTTTATCTTGAAGACGATCGTCGATTTGCTCATCTAGTCGCTTCTAGTCTATTGCCGAGGAAATGCGCGGATTGATAAACATTGACATTACTCGCTTCCGACTGGGAACGAAGGCTAAGCAGAAGTTATTCAGCGGAATTCTGCCATATAAAAAGCAGTATACCAGCAATATCGCCAGTGGGGTCGTGCACCATTCAGGGACACTTTGGGTGGGCACTTCAGGGGTATCACTGGCACTTAATTATTTGATTTATATTGTTTATTGTTTCTTTTAAGAGCTTCGATTCCCGAAATTGGCGGTTCTTACATATGCTGAAAATTAACGTTTGGTTATTGAGTGCTTGAAAATTATAGTTTAAATTGTGTTGGTTTCCTCGTCTTATTTGCCATAGAGTACTTCGAGGTTGGTTATAAAGAGTAGTGTATGATCACATATTTGTAAAGGGAACATCTATTTTAGCGATTACTGTGTTGGTTAAACTCCCGGTGCCACCGCCGTGGGAACATTAATAGAAAGTTGCCCTTGCCGGGGAAGACAGGCACGGCCGGCCGAGTGGTTTTACTGAGTCAGTGACCCCGGTCCGGACGTCGAGATCCCTGGGGACAAATCCCGAAAAGGTTTGCCCTTTGCCCAGGAAACAGGCCGCGGTCGAGCAAAGTTGGGCGGAGACGGACCCAAGCAGAGTTCATCAGAGTCAGGAAGGGAACGGAAGGGAAATCCATGAAAGGGCCTTCACTCCTTAAGGAACAGTCGGAAGGGCTAAACCAGTCCGTTTAGAGGAATAGGCGGTTGGAAAAATCCACCGAGGTGCTTCACTCAACGTAGGGATCAAAGTTGGGAGAGGCGGGGAGAGGGCGGGAACGAGGTTTAATCTGTCAAGGGTTGTGTCAAACGGGTGCATAGTCCCGCGGGCCAACGACATAATAAACGATACTATATTAGACTCGAACCCAGTGATAGCTTTAAGGTGGCGAGATAACCACGTTGGAGTAATGTAGTGAATTTGAGGGTTTTTTATTATTATTACTGTTATGGTTTTAATTATTTTTAATCTTAATATTAGTGTTCGCGTTAATTATCATATAATTCATCCTTCTTTGTTTCTTTTTAAATTTATAGTATAGGGATTAAATTATTAAAACGCGAAGTGAGGGCATGAAATTGTAAAGCCCGGAACAAGAGCACTGAGGGAGTGATTAACCCTTTCACGACGTACGTAGACATTTGGCTACATTACTTTTCAAGCATTTTTCACCTTATGTATGTTGGACTAATAGGGATGTTTTTTTAAAAATCGAATCATTTCTCATGACGCCGTTCTCATCTTA
Source organism: Trachelipus rathkii (assembly GCA_015478945.1). Classification (NCBI taxonomy): domain Eukaryota; kingdom Metazoa; phylum Arthropoda; class Malacostraca; order Isopoda; family Trachelipodidae; genus Trachelipus; species Trachelipus rathkii. The sequence goes on from JABUQX010039548.1 coordinate 2,618, forward strand.
TAAGCTCACTCAATGCAAAAAAATTAATCATTTAAATCAGTGTGTCATTGACGAAAGAAGAGGGAAGATGCGCTTGAGATTTTGTGACGAAATTGAGATGCTGCATCATTTTTTTTTTATTTTTTTTTCTTTCTTTTCTTTTATGTAATTGGGCATTTTTATGATGGTGTTACAAATTAGATATATAACATTATGAGATTATAGAATTAGTTTTATATATAATGGATAATATCACGCTATATAAATAAGCATGCAGTTGGTTGTAGCCATGCGGCAACATCCGGCATCAAAGGATTGTGCAAGTTAGGATTTTTTTTAACCTTTTTTTCCATATATATATAATATCTATTATATATATTATATATATATATATATATATATATATAATATATATATAATTATATATATATACTATGTCCTCTCCCTGTCCTGTCTGTCTGTCTGTCCTTCCTTCTCCCGGAACCTAGCAACCCAAAAACTAACAAGCCATCCAGAATACAACTACTTAAAAAAATTAGGCCACTTTTAGATGCAGTAAGAAACAATTGCAAAATAACACCCCTAGAGGAGCAACAATGCTTTGATGAGCAAATTATTCCAACGAAAGATCGCATTACACTAAAACAATACAACCCCTAGAAACCCCATAAGTGGGTTTATAAAGTATTTGCAAGGGCGGGAGCAAGTGGCTACATTTATGATTTTGAAGTCTACACTGGTAAAGCAGACGATTCTGGTTTAGGAGTTTCATCTAGCGTCGTTATGAGGCTAGCAGAAGGCATTCCTAAACATTCCAATCATAAGCTTTATTATGATAATTGGTTCTCTTCAGTAAATTTAGCAAAGAATTTGAAGGATGATGGTATTTATATATTGTCAACTTTCTGCCCAAATATGCTAAGAGGTTGCAGTTTGAAGGGAGAAAAATAACTACAAAAGGTAGGCAGAATTTATTTTGACTACAAAGTTGAATCTAAGGAAAACACCATTGCCATCAAATCGTACGACAATAAACCTGTGCACTGCTTGTCTACATATGCCGGTATATATATCCAATGAGCGATGCGAGAAGATGGGATAGCAAAAAAAAGAGCACATCACTATTCCTAAACCACAAGCTATTACAGAGTACAATAAATTCATGGGAGGGGTAGACCTTTGCGACATGCTGATTGAGTTCTATAGAATAGATATCAAATCTAAAAAGTGGTATATGCGAATCTTTTCCTATCTAATGGATCTGGCAGTAGTCAATGTTTGGCTTTTATATCGTCGAGTATGGGGTGCTAAAAAGTAATGCCTCCCTCTTTGTGAGTTCAAAGAGGATGTCACAATTGGGCTCAATTGGTAAAGGCAAAAAGGAGGTGTAAGGAATATGTTGAAGGATTTACCATAGTTACTTTCAACAAATGTAAAGTGTGATTGTCTAAAAAACAAAACAAATTGTTATATAAAATACCATCAGAAGTAATTTGGTCTAATTGTTTCAATACATATCATTTGAATTATATTAGGAAAAACATTTTTTTTAGCAACTGATGTCTATGTAACACAAAAAGTATTCATTTTTTGCATCCAAAACAATTGTAAAAGAAGCCAAGAAAAAAAAATAAGTTCAATATTTTTTACTACTTATGCCGAATGTTGCCATATGGCAACATGATGTATTTTGTTAACTAATTACAAAATTATGCTTTTCATGACATTTTTGTATTATTTACCGATGTAGTAACTAGATTCGACCATTTAAAAAATTTATTTTAAATTTCATCATAATTCAGGCATGAAAGGGTTAAAACAATTTCTAATTATTAGACTTATAAAAATATGAAGTTTTCCATACCCGCTGAGTAAGTGTGGAAGCTAGTGGAACGCGTTTACTTAGGAGTTAGGTTAGATAATGGGGCTAATAAGTGTACTTGTCTGTTGCAGGTGGAACTTATCGGGGATTCTTGAACTGACAACCAAATACAGGATTTCCTTACGAATTAGTGAGGGATTCTTCAAAAGCATATTCTGGGAATTTCTCAAAGCGTTTTCGGGATCCTTGAAGAACTATTGAGCGACTTCTTAGAAAAAATCATTAAGGCTTCTTCTAAAATTATTGAAGGAAGCTCGCGAACCAAAAACTGTTCCAAATATCGAAGGAACGAGTGCGTGTATTAGCACCTAACTTAGGGCTTCACTCCCTTAAGGGACAGTCGGGAAGCATGGGCAGTCATCCCACAACTGGGCAACGAGATTGAAAGCAGAGTTATATCGAACTCTGCCGTATGATCAAAGTCGGGAGAACGGGAGAGGGCGGGAACAGGTTAATCTGTCAAGGGTTGGTGTCAAACGGGTGCATAGTCACCGCGGGCCAATGAACATAATCCGATACTATATTAGATCGAACCCAGTGATAGCTTTAACGGGTGGCGAGAGTAACACGTTGGAGCTTCACCAACGAATTAACGGGAGGATTAGAAACCCTCCGCCTCGCTATCCGCGGCAGTTGCGAGCTTTAGGATTATAACAATCACAATAATAAATTGTGAATCACAAAGGATTGGATATACAAACCCGGGGTCCAACCCATTTTTCAGTATTGAAGTTTTACATTGGTTGAAACCCCGGTTATCTTCTCATTTAACATATATACACAAATTTATTTGGCGCCCGAACAGGGACCCTGATTGGTCTCTCGTTTGATAAGCCGCCGCGCACACATTGTGACTTGGTTCACTATTTTCGTCGTCTCTTTACACATTGTCATTGCGTTTCTGTACGCCCTCTCTTATTCGTGAATTAATTAGCACTCAGACTAGCTCATCTATAGGATAGGTAGTAAAAATGTCCAACGGTAAAGCAAATAAACACTTACCGAAGGATAACTTAGACCTTCTTGGTAAAAATGGTAGAAAAGAAAGCACAAAGGCTACTGGAGCGATCAAGAAAAAGACTGTTCCAATGCAAGCTTATGGTATATCATTGGAATCTTTAAACTTAGCTACTACTAGAAACATAAATTACGACAAACGCAGCATGGCCCCTGTTAAAAGGGATAAGTTAAACTCAGAAGATAGTAAACCCATCGAAGATGGAATGTTTACCCTCAAAGAATTGCAGACCTTGAATGAAAGGTTACATAAACAAAAGCAAGTAGCCGAAGAAATATATGCAGAACAGAATTCAGTCCAAGAAGATGAAGAAGATGATGATAATTCCTCGTTTGAGGAAGATTTTGAACAAAGAAACTTGACTATAGATATTAGAAAAAATAAGCATGGGTTACTTACTCAGGTCGGTGAGAGGCCCAATGCCTCTGCGAAGAAAACTTTGCTCGCAGAAGACCCGTTGCCTAAGTATAGAAAAGATTTTAACAGTAAACCTGAAAAACATAGGGATTTGAGACAGCACTCGAATGAGTATAGATCTAGAATACCTACGTCAAGAAATTCACCTTCGCCACCGCCACCGCCACGAAATAATCAAAGAAATTACAATTCTGATGATGAGCCTGATATGTATTCAGGACCTCAAATGAAACAGAAAATCGACATGATGCAAGAAGCCATCCTGATACTCGTACAGCTTCTGAAAAATTCCCAGAAATTAAAGGTCGTTGACCTGGGAAGTACAAAATATGAGGCCGAGCATGATCTCATCGTATATCTCAAAGACTTCGAAGACTATTGCAGCCTACATTATCCCAACAGTCCTCAGCAATGGTTAAGATTATTGGGTCGTCAGCTAGAAGGTCAATTCCTGAAATTATACAAGCTGTTAACAAAAGACGACCGAAACTATTTTTCAGTCAGAGATACTCTTGTAGTTTGGTATGAAGATGAGGAGAAAAGGAAACGAGAGTACAAAACACAAGCGTATCACGCTGCTCATAGAGTCCCAGGCGAATCCATTCGGATGTATGCATTACGTCTTGAACGACTTGCTAGACGTGCATATCGTGGGATTGACATGCGAAAGCATGATTCGCTGCGCACAGCTTTTTTGTGCAGCTTACCCCCATATATTGAGAAAAGCGTCCGAGAATATATGAAAATGCAAGAATTGGACGGAATTCGTCGAACACCGTGGGAAAAAATCGTCAACTTTGCCGATTCGCTGGAAACTGAAAATAACGTATTCCCGAATTCTATCGCTCAAGCCACCACTGATGAAATCGTAGAGAAGCCCTCATCTCGACGCCGAAGTAAAGAACGTCCTATTGAAGATCTCAATGAGAGTGTGGATTCAGTAATCCAAATTAACTCAGTCATGTATCCAAAGTGGGAGGATACTTTGAAAAAAAGAGAAAATAGTAAGACTATAGTAAGTCAGCAACCGATTCAGCAAAAATCAAATTATAACCGTCATAGTACCGCTCCTGCAAAACCTTCCGATGCTCGAAGTCATAATGCAGAACGAACAAAAACAATAGATCGGCAACAACTTCTTTGCGACTATTGTGAAAAGACTGGCCACTTAATGAAAGACTGCTATAAATATTTAGGTATTTGCAGTTATTGCAAAAAGCCTGGTCATATCAGGACGGAGTGTCGTTCCTACAGAAAGTCTCCATCACCCCCTACTAATAGACGTAGTATTATTTGTCCCTTTTGCCGCGGCCCTCACCCAGGCATAAAGTGTCCAAACCGTACTCCTGATAACGAAACTCCAATCCCAGAACCTTCAGTTCCTAGAGAAACCAAAGAATATATTAATAGTTCTTTGAAAAAAATATCTCGGGATAACGTAGAAAAATTAGAACAACAGTCTCAGCCCCCACAGGCGCAGTCTAGTTACGCACCGCCTCCACAACGGCCTTTTCGGGACCCGTGTGACTACTGTTTGAAGTCCCATTATGAGGGTCAGTGTAAGGGAATTGAAGAGGCCCAGACACAACCTTTAAATTACCAGTCTCCCCAGCGTTGAGTCCCCTGGTGGAGAAAGATTCGGTGAGTGACTCACACACCAATGATGGACAGTTGAAAAAGGGGCTGGACAAAAAAGTAAAATTTGCTGAAACACTTGTGTCTATTGCTGAAACACCTACACAGTCATCTGCGCAGTTGGATCGTCAAGCCTGTACAGTTAAAGCCAATGTGAAATATCCTCTTACAGATCCATTGATCATTGCAGTATCATTCAGCCTCCATAGTTCCGGATCATACGGTTGCATTGTGGACAATGGAGCTGGGGTCAGCCTGATGGGTACTGATATCATCAAAAATGATGTAAAGAATCTAACTCTACACTCATCTTCAGACATTGGCATACAGGCCGTAATGGATTAAATCAAAGATCATGTAATACCTGTCGACAGTTACGTAGAAACCCCTTTATATTTCCCTGATGTGGAGTATGTTACTAAACCTGTCATCTTCCTGATAATACCTGGTGAAATGATGCCTGCTCCCCTAGTATTGGGAGCCGTAGCTTTAAAAGAAAATGATCTTCTCCCAGATCTTACAAACAGAACTCTTGTACATAGGTCAGGGAACAAATATGGCCCTATAGCTAATGATCTTAGCCTTTCGATTCCTTTCTATAAATGTGTCAATGTTTATCCCATTTGCATTCCCCCCTTTTCAGCCAAAATGGTAAAGGTTAAAACCCTCTCAACGGTTAAAACCTCAAATGGTTCTTTGGACGTGGCGGGTTTTCAGGGAAACAACATGAAAGACATCATCCCTGTATCAGAAGTGTTAAATATAGACTCCGCGGATCAGATCGCTGTTTTGAATCCTTCCTACAAAACAAAGTTTTTCAGAAAAAATACCGTTTTGGGGAAACTTTTCTCCCTTAGTGAAAAAGATTGTCCTCCCATAAACATTTACTCCATAGATCCGGTACCCGCTGGAGATACTTCATGCCGCCGGGATAACTGGAATACAGAGACGTTGAAAGAGGCTTTTTGTTTCCAACATATGCCTCTTAATGAACACCAAAAACAAAACCTTATAGCTGTCCTAATGAAATATAAAAATGTTCTTAGTTTTGGTGATCACGATGTGGGAGTGGCCACCAACATAACTCACACTATCGAAGTAGAAAGTTCTCGACCAGTACGCCTCCCAGTTCGACGGTTTCAAGGACCCTTGACCCAGGAGATAGAGCTGCAGTGTAAAGAATTGCTGGAGCAAGATATCATCCGTCCAAGTAAGTCACCTTACTCAGCTCCTGTGGTTCCCGTACGAAAACCGGATGGAAAGCTGCGTCTCTGTATCGATTATAGGAAACTGAACGCTGTAACCAAAACTGACTCGTTTCCTCTCCCCAACCTTACAGACATGATTTATGACATGTATGGGAACAACTATTTTTCCACCATTGACCTCGTTCGAGGAAACTATTAGGTTGAAATGGAACCAGAAAGTGTGGAAAAAACACCCTGTGCTCAATACCCAATACGAATATCTAAAGATGCCCTTTGGAGTGAAGAACGGCCCAGCCACTTTTCAGCGAGGCATGATGCTTGCCTTGGCGGGGTTACCTTGGTCAAATGTAATGGTGTACCTCGATGATATCATCATTCATAGCAAAACAGTTGAAGATCACTTAAAAACATTGGACCAGGTTCTTTCGGCTTTAGAAACCAATGGATACAAGCTGAAACCTACCAAAACTCATCTTTGTCGAACCGAAGTTGAGTTTCTGGGTCACCATGTGTCTCATAGAGGTATACTTCCACTCCAGAAAAACGTAAAGGGAGCTTTAGATTTTCCAGTTCCGTCCACTGTAAAACACCTACGGCAGTTCCTGGGAATGATAAATTTTTATCGTAGGGATATCCCAAATTGCTCCCAAATAAGCAAACCCTTGTCGTGCCAGACTGGAGGTAAGTCGATTAAGTGGTCTCCTGAATGCCAAGAGGCCTTTGAAAAATAAAAGACTCATTGACGAACCCTCGGTATGGTTCCAGACTATAGCCCAGGAGTATCACCATTGGGAGTTGCAATGTAGACGCTTCAGAGATTGGTGCGGGTGCATGTTTGTCCCAAGTTCAGAATGACGAACGAAGGCCAATTGCATTCATATTGTAGAGTTTCACTTCTACAAAAAGTATAAGGATACAATATTTTTTTTCAGTTGTAGTTTATAAGCTGTCTACAATTTTCTCAGTCTTTTGGTGAATGTTGGTTCTTACTATTTACTACAAGTCACATATTTTTAAGTTGCCTTTAAGGTCAGTAGGAGAAATGTTTTTTTTTGAAGTGATCAATATTGATCATTAATAAGTCCTATGAATTTCATCGGATACAATTTACGTAAGTGTTATCTTTGTTGTTTTTAGAATAGATGTCTTGTAAGCGAGCTTTCTTTCCTCAAGATAGTCGGATTTAGATACGTGAGAAATCTACGATCATCTTTATTCCTCAATTGTATTCTCTTGAGGTAAACTGATGCGTAATTCTTTTTTTTGTTCCTGACCTTATGTCATACACTCTTCTTTGCTAAGTAAATTTTTTTACATGTATATATATATTTTTTTTAAAGGAACAGGGTACAGGACCCTTCTTGTGAACCCTTTTTGCTTCAGGATCAGAACATTGGATCCTTGCCTGAACAAGTGCTTTTCTTTTAATTTTGGCACAGGGCTTTTCTTTACACCTTTGGCTTTAGAAACGCCCTCACAACTGTCTTCATCACTTTAGCCACAAACCTTAATCATGCCCAAGGTATTTGAGAGTAATAAATATAATCATTTTGTCTTGTCTTAATTAAGTAAAAATTAAATACAATTATTTTGTCTTATTTAAGTAAACGAAGTAAAGAGATATAAAAACAAATGTCAAAAATTGTAACTTTGTTTTTTTTGAATACAAATATTTATTTTTAACTTAAGAAGTTTGTGCTAAACTTTATTAATTAAGTGAATTGACTGTTAGCGCCTTAATTGATACTCTAAAAGTAAACTTCTAAAACAATATTAAAGTGTGAGTGAAATAAGAACAGTGATAAAACTACTCTAAGTCTATTAAAACTTAAAATTAAACTTCCTTTATATTTTTTTACTCGAGTGTTGATTCACAAACTATTAAACATTTATAAACATTATATACTTATTCTGAGAGGAATAAATCTTATATGTTGTGTTTATGGATCAAATTTTTTTAGGTTTAAGAGCATTTATGTATGTAATTTTCTAATTTCTGATAGCGATATCAGTACCTCAAAATTTCCAATACAAATAATTATATTTTTTTTGTATAAAATTTACCAATTTCTGATAGCGATATCAGTACCTCGAAATTTCCAATACAAACTATTTCAAAAAGGAGTTCGGAGTCAACGGTATTAAAGAAATTTAATATTCTGTTTTGCTGGCCAAGCAAAACAATTAAAGGGGAGAAGGGAGTTAATATATATATATATATAAATATATATATATATATATATTGGGGTTCTGATGTGTTGCACATCTATTAATAAAACATGAATGTAATCCTATTTTGAGTATATTTATTGCTTGTAATGCCTTGTATAATGAGAAATAATTAATTAAACTTAAAAAACAACACTTCTTTACCTGTCTTTCTTGTCTATTGGCACAATTTTGCAAGGTTAAATCAAAGACATTTCTTTATTAAGGTAATCACTTGGCTTTGCTTTTACTGATTTATGATATCTCTAAAACATTTGATTGTGTGGCATTAATCCTTGAATATATATTTTTTTCATGTTACTGTCTGAATGTTGGAGCTGGAACCTTTTATATTCTTTGAAGAACTGTTTTCTGATTGTCCTTGGTCACCTTAGCTTGATGTTATACCTTGCATGCGAATGAAGCACGAATAAAGTTAGATATAAGAATAGTTTAAGCACTTAAGCCAGACGAAGGTCATTGGAGTGGAAAAGGACGGTGAGTGTTCATGCAACAAAGTTTTTTTTTGCCTTTATTTTGTGGGGCATTATCTTTATTACTTGTAATGCCTTGTATAATGAGAAATAATTAATTAAACTTAAAAAACAACACTTCTTTACCTGTCTTTCTTGTCTATTGGCACAATTTTGCAAGGTTAAATCAAAGACATTTCTTTATTAAGGTAATCACTTGGCTTTGCTTTTACTGATTTATGATATCTCTAAAACATTTGATTGTGTGGCATTAATCCTTGAATATATATTTTTTTTCATGTTACTGTCTGAATGTTGGAGCTGGAACCTTTTATATTCTTTGAAGAACTGTTTTCTGATTGTCCTTGGTCACCTTAGCTTGATGTTATACCTTGCATGCGAATGAAGCACGAATAAAGTTAGATATAAGAATAGTTTAAGCACTTAAGCCAGACGAAGGTCATTGGAGTGGAAAAGGACGGTGAGTGTTCATGCAACAAAGTTTTTTTTGCCTTTATTTTGTGGGGCATTATCTTAGTAAGTAATCTTTATACGATCTCGTGTTATTGAAACTGATTTTCTTCCATTGTTAGGACTTTTGTAAGTCACTACCGTAAAACAATTACACTTGCTTTTACTCCCTTGAAATCTGCATTCACTTTCACATTCCCGACAATTCTACAACACAAAAATATATATATAAAAATCTACTGAAATAATATTTAATTTTGGATTTTAAATTTGAATTTAATGAGTATCTTATTATCCTATATTTTGAGATATTTGAGTAAACTTTATTTCAATAATACTGTAAGTATGTAATACACTGTGTATGAATACTACACAGGGCTACCATTATATTTTGTTTAAAGATGGGCTATGGGTTATGTAAAATAAATCCCTTCCAGCAAATTTTTTAATTATGAAGTACATTAGTAATTCCGGTTCCGGCCGGACCGGAATTCCAGTACACCTCTAATCTAAATATACTATATGATACCCAACCCATCCATATACCTATCCAACCCTTTCTTAAATGTTGCAATCGAGTCACACTCAACAACCTCTGTGGCAAACCAATTCCAAATTTAACAACCCTATTACGCTGAACGAATGCTTTCTTCCTAATTTTCTTGTTATGCCCCTGGTCTCCGTCTCATGCTCTACTTAATGAAGAATTTATTTGGTCTCTGTATTATCAATAGCTGTAAAAATTTTGTAAACTTGTATCATGTGACTCATGTCCCCTCTGAGAAATCGCCTTTCTACAGAAAACATTCCTAACTCCTTCAGCCTCTCCTTATAGCTCTTACCCTCAAACCCAGAAATCATCCTTGTTGCTCTATGTTGCACTATCTCTAGCATATCTAAGTCTTTCTTTAAATAAGGGGCCCAAACTTGTGCACAATACACTATTATTGGCCTAACATAGCTATTATATAGTTTACTTATTACTCCCTTGCTCTGTAAACAACCTTGCGATTTATTATGCCCAGCATCTTAATTTATTTTTATTCCTTGCTTCCAACCACTGATTACTACTTTCAAATTACTGTTATAATCACACCTAAATCTTTCTTTGGTCCACAGACTCAAGCAATCCCCATTCATATCGTAGTTAAAACCTTTTATTTGAGTAACCTAGGCTGAAGAACCTTACACTTTTTACTATTTAAATCCATTTGCATCTCATCTGCCACCAAATAAGTTTATCAAGATCTTTTGAATCTTTATTAATAACATCCTTCACTATGCCTAACTGAGGTGGCCACTTTTGGTAATCATCGGCAAACTTAGAAACCTTTGCATTTAAGTCCCTGGTCTAAATCATTTATATGATATGAGGAAACACAGTGGCCCCAGACTGAACCTGTGGGACCCCTCTTTCACTATCTCACACATGATGACTTATTCATTTAGTTTGTAAACATCTGTTTTTTCTATTCCACAACCACTCTTTAATCCAACCATGTTACCAACTCCACCTATACCACATTGCAAATGATAACTTCTTCATCAGCCTTTATGTGGGGAAACCTTCATCAAAAGCTTTGCTAAAAGTCTAAAATAATAATATCACTGGACCTTCCTCGGTCAAATGCAGTCAGTATGAATTCCAGTAAATTCTAAAAGGTTTGTCTACATGACCTACCTTTCTGAAACCGTGCTGGGAGTAATACAATACCTTGTTTCTTCTAAATTTTCTCTATATGACCTTTCAGTATCCTTTTCCAGAACCACATTTCTGCTGATTGTTACTTCCTTTCAGTTGCCTAGATTTACACCTTTCTATAAATAGGCGACAGACATATGCCATTGTTCCAGTCATCTCTGGTACCCTCACCAAATGTTATGATCGCTTTAAAAAATCAAATACAATGCCCTTTTGCAATGCTGGCACTTACCCTCTTTCAAAATTCCTAACATGTATATCCATCAGGGCTGCAGCTTTAACTTGATCAATATGGTCTAGTAAACGTTTAATATCTTTTGCGTCAATTCAAAATTCTGTAAGTCTATTTGTTTACATGCATACACAAGAACTATTAGTCTCTCCAAACTATTATCTAATCTTTTTCCCCAGTAAACCATTGAACTAAAATAAGCATTGAAAATGTTGACCAAACTCCTTATCTGAAACTCACTAAATTTCCTATCATATTTATAGGAATTTCCTAACCGATGTCAAATTACTTTGTAAATTTATAAAAGCTAAAAAAATTTTTAAGGTCCTTATTACATATTCCTTGCTAAATTAATTCTGCCTCTCTCTTTGCCTTCTTCTTATTGCCTGGTTAAGTTCGTTTCTATTTTTCATATAATTTTCTAAATCCTCCCTAAAATAAACCTTGTTTATTTTAAAACATCTATGCTTTTCATTAAATTTATCTCTTATCTCTCTATTCACCAAACAGGTTTTTCTCTTCGCCCCTAATGGGTTTTATTTTTAAAACATACTGACTGAATATTCATTTAATAAAGTTTGCTTAAATCGTTTCCCTACATGATAAACAGTTTGGTCTTGTTAAAACTCTTTATTCCGGTCAGTTATACTAAAGGCATGTTCTCGTAATTGGTAAATCTGCCAAATTTCGGAATCCTAGGGATTTTTTCGCTTTATTTAGCCTTTGGTGAACCAGATATTCACATTCATCATTAAATCTAATTATATTAAAATTTTAATTAATATTTTAATTAATATTAGCTTTTGCATAAATGTAGAAATCTATGCAAGCACAGAAGAAGGGGATGGGTTTATATTCTTTCATTAATATATAGGCGTCATCGTTTGAGTCAAAGTTCCTTGTAGACGGCCACTGGCTGGAAATGGCTTCGTAGACTGCCAGTGACTGGCTTTTATGGCTTCTTTCGTTTAACGTCAAAGAACGCTCTACTTGAAAGTTTTTTCTAAATCAGCTGTTTTTTGTTTACCTTCAACATGGCGTCTGGATGGAATAGCGATATTTCTGATGATGAGGTTTTAAATTCCAGGAGAAAAAAGTATATATATATATATATTATATATATGGTCCCCCTATATATATATATATATATAATATATATATTATATTATAAATATATATATATATTATATATATATATAGTATAATATATAAGATAGAAAACCGAGAAAGTCAAAGAAAAAGTAAGGAAAAGGTAGCAAGGTAGTCAAGCAACTACGCTCTGCTACCAATTTTGTGTTGTAGAATTGTCGGGAATGTGAAAGTGAATGCAGATTTCAAGGGAGTAAAAGCAAGTGTAATTGTTTTACGGTAGTGACTTACAAAAGTTCTAACAATGGAAGAAAATCAGTTTCAATAACACGAGATCGTATAAAATGATTATTAACTGAATGATGATTGCCCACAAAATAAAGGCAAAAAAAAAAAAACTTTGTTGCATGAACACTCACCGTCCTTTTCCACTCCAATGACCTTCGTCTGGCTTAAGTGCTTAAACTATTCTTATTTCTAATTTTTAGTCGTGCTTCATTCGCATGCAAGGTATAACATCAAGCTAAGGTGACCAAGGACAATCAGAAAACAGTTCTTCAAAGAATATAAAAGGTTCCAGCTCCAACATTCAGACAGTAACATGAAAAAAAATATATATTCAAGGATTAATGCCACACAATCAAATGTTTTAGAGATATCATAAATCAGTAAAAGCAAAGCCAAGTGATTACCTTAATAAAGAAATGTCTTTGATTTAACCTTGCAAAATTGTGCCAATAGACAAGAAAGACAGGTAAAGAAGTGTTGTTTTTTTAAGTTTAATTAATTATTTCTCATTATACAAGGCATTACAAGCAATAAATATACTCAAAATAGGATTACATTCATGTTTTATTAATAGATGTGCAACACATCAGAACCCCAATATATATATATATATATATTTATATATATATATATATTAACTCCCTTCTCCCCTTTAATTGTTTTGCTTGGCCAGCAAAACAGAATATTAAATTTCTTTAATACCGTTGACTCCGAACTCCTTTTTGAAATAGTTTGTATTGGAAATTTCGAGGTACTGATATCGCTATCAGAAATTGGTAAATTTTATACAAAAAAAATATAATTATTTGTATTGGAAATTTTGAGGTACTGATATCGCTATCAGAAATTAGAAAATTACATACATAAATGCTCTTAAACCTAAAAAATTTTGATCCATAAACACAACATATAAGATTTATTCCTCTCAGAATAAGTATATAATGTTTATAAATGTTTAATAGTTTGTGAATCAACACTCGAGTAAAAAATATAAAGGAAGTTTAATTTTAAGTTTTAATAGACTTAGAGTAGTTTTATCACTGTTCTTATTTCACTCACACTTTAATATTGTTTTAGAAGTTTACTTTTAGAGTATCAATTAAGGCGCTAAC
>JABUQX010039549.1:0-15000 GCA_015478945.1 Trachelipus rathkii
CGTGTGATGTGTTTAAGCAGTTCTAAATTTGTACAGAATAATATTAAATATATACTATATTTATATATATTATATATATATAATAACATAGTATATATAATATATAATATTATACTGTATATATATATATTACAATATAACTATATATAATGTTAATATATATATATATTATACTATCCATATTCTTATAATATATAATATATAATATATATATAATATTATACTATTTATTATTATATAATACTACCGTATATATACTATATAATATTATAGCTATTATACTATACATATATATTATATCTATACATAATACCCCGCAAGGAGGTATTAATTCACAAATGGAATGTAGCTATCTTTGTGGATGTATACATCATCACTTCTGCATCTCTCTGCAACTCCCCCACCACCTTTCTTTTCCCAGAATGTAGCTCATACATACACTGAAATAGAAAAGTAGAGAAACAAACTGAACCAATTCGAAAAAAAGCCCATCTTTCCCGCCTTTATACATTTTGTGAGAATCGCTGCAGTCAGAAAAAATACACCCTAGAGCTTTACCGAAAGAGACGACCCTCACGTAGCCAACTCGTCATATGCTGGGTTCATCCTTGGCGATGTGCCACAACATACTTACCGCCATCAAATTTCCCCTCACGCCATTCACTCCCTACATTGCACCTTTTTTCGGCATCTTCTCCAAACTCACATTCTCTCTCCAGCATCTACGACAGGCAATTTCACTTTTCTTCGTCTCTCCACGGACGATTCCAAAGCACACTCCACACTATCATACCGATTAGCCAACCGATCTATCACCTTCACTTTCACAAACAAACATCTCAGCTACACTTTCATTTATTCTCGTTTATCCCCTTTTCCTTCAGACCACACACAACTCTTAATACTTCATTCCCATTTAAATATTGCATCTCACCTAACACTCCTAAATTGTCATACTCTGAAAACACTTGTAGTTTAGATTAGGAGCTCTTAATCCAGACATCACCTAGCTCAATAACATAATTAAACAGTGAAAACAATTACCCACTTAAACTCATAGCGTACAAAGAACTAGTCCTATACATCCACCAAAGATTTAATTATCTACTCACACTTAACATTTCACACAAACTATCGCTATACACTCTGCATAATACGATTCCCTTCCTCCTCCAACGATAATCCTAAAATACTCTAAACTTCAAAGCTTATTCACTCTTCACCATCACTAAACAACTTAACACCACGGAACGATCAATCACTCACTCAACCATAACTTACTTCCATTGTTCACGTTACATTCCAAACCCCTCCTTTGCAACTCGCCAAAAATCTATCTTCATCTCCAAACTCCTTTCAAATCCCACCCAAAACAATACTATAACATTAGCTATTGGGAAACTTACACTCTCTTCCATCTCCACTCATCAGACACATACCTGTACTCCGATCTAATTCTTACAACCGATCCAATATATACAATGGAAATACCAGGAACAACACATCCCTACCGATAACCGCATTAAGAATCACAACCAATTCACTTTCCTCCGATTTAATCGTTCACACTCGCTACGTATGTCACCCATCTACCCTCAATATCGCCATACATACTTTGTCTAATCAGCTTGCCACCAACACAATATCACTAACACCTAGCTTAGAGATCCTTATAATCCTATCTTATGCCTTTTGCAAATCATAAAACCTAAAATACAATTTCTTCTTCTCCCATTTTCAATCATTCAATGTAAAAGATTTGACCACATACTCTTAACTTCTAAGCGCACTTGTTTTGCAAACCAATCATTCTTTAGTACTCGATAACCTTCAAACAAATACAGCATAATTCTCCTATCCGCCAATAAACTAATTCCTCTATATCTAACATAACCTATGCCTTATCCTGATACAAGGTAATTAATTCTCTCCATCTCCTGAACTAAATACCTCCATAAACCTTTGTTACCCAGACTTCTAAATCAATCAATCATATTCACCTCTGTCTTTGGATCATTTCACCAATAATGTTTCATCTATAGCGAGATTTACCATGCTCAACTTTCTCACTCTTCCCATTCCTCTCTATCTATTAACCCCATCCCCAAATACCTATTCCCTCTTGCACCATCAATCCCACAACAATTTACATCACCTGTCTCAATCTGTCATCATCGCCGCCCATTTTCAAATGTTCCTCACATCCTCTACATCTCATTCACAGTTACTTTATCACTTCTATTAATTTTGGAAGAATTCCACTTATTCCATTCTTTACTTTTGCGCTTCCTTCAGAAGAGCTTCCTATTCTTGTAAGTCCCCACTAATCCTCCTTCCAAACTGTTCAGTTACTTTTTTTATTCCTCATTTCTCATGTATATAGTTCTAGTTTCTAGTAATAATTCTAATATATCTTTCAAACCTCATCATGCTTTAGTACATTCAAAAGCTTCTTTTACATTAACTTGATGTTTACTCTTACATTCACCGACTGTAAACATTCTTACTTCTACGTTTTAGCCATCAAGATATCTTCTTTGCACGCTAACAACCGCTTCCTTCTTGCTAAAATTTGTCCTTTACTTGTCACATTCAAGATGATTACTTGGCGACTTCCTTAAATACTTATCCTATACGTGGCACGTAACTTCTCACTCTAATTCTACCCACTTCCCACCTTCCTCTCCATCCAAAACCCACTAAGTAATTTTCACATAAACAATATATATCCGAATATCTCATTCTAACTCTCATGATTAACTCCAAGTAAATCATACATCTCCTTAACCCACAACAAAACAATCAATACTTTTCAGCTCCACTACTCTACTATACCATATAGACCTTATAATAGATATGTGTTGAAGTAAACCACATTATAAGAAATCAATCACTTCCAACATTCTCATTTTTCCTCACGCCCAAACACGTTTTATACATCCTTGTCATTATCCCAAGCCATTTAGGTCACCCAAACACAATCAATCTGAACTCCTCTTCACTCACCAAACTATTCAGATTATCTCAGCAAACGGGCCACTCTCTCAACATCTTACTTTCAAACTAAATTTAACCATTAAATTCTAGACTCAACACACAAAATCTCAATAAGCTCTATACACAAGTTTACTCATTAGAATTGGCAACTTCCTTTTTCCCCTCTCATTCTTTCCACACAATAACACATTTCACCACACCACTCATTTTTCACTGCCCTTTATTTGTTTCCTGTTAGACAAATCAAAATTACCCTTCTAATACATCTCTACCTCTTCTTCCCTTCTCCTCACATTTATGCCTTGACCTTTCATGTACCATATATTCAACATACGCCGGCAAGATAGAAGGCGCTTAGGGCGATCTCGACCTCCTCGAAGCATCATTACATTCCTGCGCAAAAAGATGCAATGATAGTGGCACGAACCCAACTACAACATCCCTTAAGTACGCTTCTACGAAGCGGCAAAGTTGCAGACATAGAATGGAAACTCATTCTCTCCTCACACATAACATAGGGTCGGCGTATCTTCTAATAAGTTGTCTAGAGCGAGGTGTGATAGAAGTAATGTGTATTATGATAATGTGGATTTAAAAAGTGCGGTCTGTGAGATGCTATATGAGATGAGTGCTGATGTATATATGGATCATATAATGTAATTATGTAACGCATACATACATATTTCAATGTCTGTATGTATTTAAAAGTATACAATTTCGTGTATCTATTAATTGATAATTTATATAAATGAGATGGGATGACATGTCCTATAGCCTGTTTGCCTTATGTGAATATAATATAATTTTAATAGAATAACTATATAATATGTATATATAATAATATCTAATATATAATAATAATATCATATATATTATATATATATAGCGTGATTATATTATATTCTATACAATTATACCATACTGAATAACTCATTGTTAATAATAATCCACAAACCAAACTAAAACCATCTACGCCTCTTTAAAGCAGATTAACAGTAATAAAAAAATCTATACTATAAATACATACTATACATATATACGTATTCACCAATATTGTATATTATTATATAGGATATATATTATAATAAATAATTATCTATTTTAAGCGGAAATCAGCAGCTTAATCCTAATTCCCTATATTATATATATATATATATATATATATATATATATATTTATATATATGAATACGGAGAGAATCGCAGGAGAGATGAACGACACTCGAAGTTTCGATATATAGACATAGCTAAAGATTAAAACAAAGATGAACCTAACACGAATGTTATATTCACAAAGATAGAGAACAATATTGATAGTGAATTATAATTGTGTGATGACGAGGATAAGGGAGGGGATAACTCAAAAATGGGGAAAGACGCAGACAAGATGACTTGAACGATACCTATGGAGGAAGTAGACAACTTAAAGATCCTTAAAGAATGGAAGATCCGATCCGATACTAAATAATGAAATATTCAATCAGAATAGTATGTGCAAATGCATGACGACGAACTTATAAAAATTTCTAGATGAATAGACGCAGAGGAAACATCAGCCTCAAATTGGAAAAACTGCCTATGATGTCCAATACATATGAAAGGAGATTAGAAGAGAATAGTCAAGAATTACACGAAAAAAACTCGTGGCTCGTTAAAGTATTAAAAATACTAACACACATGACGAGGAAAAGACCGGAGAGAAGGAAACGACTGGAAAGAAAAGAGTAATCAACACGATTCATGCAAATAAAAGTGTAATAGGGAACTTAATAATCTCTTTCATAAAAAATAAGTGGAGAATCACATGAATGAATAAGTAACGCATAATAATCGCATTTTAAGATCTAGAGAAGCTTTGGTAGAATACATAATAGAAGAGATTGTGGAATAGTGATTCGAAACCAGGCATACGGATAACTAAGAAGCAATAAGGATAATTGAAATGTATAAAATGCATAACACGATAGAACGTAGATCCGAAGGGAAATGTTAAACAAAGACGGCGATAAGGCAGGCAGTGTCTGTTCCCCTTACTGTTTGCGGTTATTCATCATCTACATGGCTTAAAGATAATGGAGAAGAAGAATACCCTTGAAAAACCGACGTCTAAATAATGACGCGGCTGGTAAGACAAACAACATACACACAACTCATGGGGTTAAAGAAAAACAGAGAGAAGAAAACGAGATAAATACCGATATGAGACAGGTAAAACACGCGAATATATGACAGACAGCAGGTTAAACAAACAGCAATTCAATACAGGAGCGATATTGATAGAAAGGATGTAGATTTCAGACTGATAAGAATAACGAAATATCAAAGAATTGGAATGTCATCTGATGACGCAAAGAGAGGATCAATTAGAAGTAAATGATAATTATAACCATCCCGGCCAATATTAACTATAACTAAAACGTGGAATGTGGTACTTAACACGATCAGAAAGTAAAAATAATCTTCCGCATAATGCAATGGATAAGGATAATAAGCTAAGAGTAGCGAAGGACAAGAGAATGATCTAAATCAAAGAAGAGCTGGAGTCGCCAATAAAATTAGAATAGAAACCAATAGATGTGCTCATGAATAAGAAGAACCTTGGATACAACACCCGGAAATTACCTTATTGACTAATGGAAACAGACAAGTGAAACAAGAAAAACGAAGATTCTGGTGATAAGCATTCGGGGGAGGGGAAAAACGACGGAAATAGAAAGGACGCCACATTAAGACGGAGGATATCAGAGATTCTGAAAGGGATATCTGGAGAGCGCAAACTTACAGACTTACCTACAAGAATGTGACAAGTAAATTATATATAATAATATCCAATAAAATCATATTATATATATACTTAATTAGCAGTAATAACCTACCTAATACTCACCATATACCCCAAATAGATATACTAACTAAACAGACAATCCTACATAACACTAACTCATATACTAAAATAACCATAATAAACTTTCGGGGATGCTTACCTTTATCGAAAAGAATGGCACACGGATACATTCTCCTTCAGAGGGCTAACACTCAAAGCATACCCCGCAATCCGCGAATATTTTCAATCAGGCTTAGGTTTAAATTCAATTCGGTTCTGATGCGAATTAGAAGACTAGCCAAAATAAAATCAATAAACAATCAACGGGAGGCATCGGTTGCAACTCTGTTCATATATTTTTCAGGGAAAGATATTAAGAGCTTAAAGGCATTACTAAAAAAAATGGTTCTTTCGGAAGTCAAATTAATTCTCCTCCCAGCCCCCAGGTGTTCAAGTTTCGGAATGTCACACGCATCCAATTTAGGCTAAAGATCCCTTGGATGGCTATCATCAAAGAGAACTAAATATCCAGTATCTATTTTCTGGTGGGTGATCATTTATCATATTACTTGGTTGTCTATTTCTTAAATATTGTTATTGAATATAGTCTTTGTAATGAGATTGATATAACTACTTATATATATAATATATACTATATTATAATTATATATAGAATACTTTATATATATATTATAAATTATCTAATAATATATAATATACCATATAATATAATTACTATCATAATTACTTACTAAGATAATAAACTAAATACTATATAAACTATATAATATAATAATTTTAACATACCAATATATAACTATTATATATATATACTATTATAATAAAACCTAATACATATAATATATATATATTTATTAATATATTACCTATTAATCTACTATTACCATATATTTATATATAATAACCATATATATAATGATATCTAATGATAATGACATTATACCATACTATAACAATTATAAATAATTAATATATTATATATAGTATATATATATATATAATATAACATATTACTTAATACTTTATAATATAATATTATATATTATATACTATTTATTTACTATAATATTAATAACATGTATATATATAATATATCAATAGTATATTAATAGCTATATAACATATCTATTACTATCTATATAATATATATTTATATGTAATCATAACGCATACAACATATATACATATATCATATATATATATATATACTATATACTATTTAATATTATATAGATATATATATAACTATATATATATAACCCCCTAATAATATTTACATATATATATAATAACTATACCTATATATTTATATAATATAATATACTATAACTATATAATATATTCACTACTATATATATATATATATATTTATATATACTATAAATACAAAATTTGAATGCCTATTAGTCGTACAAAAAAGGTAACAAATACTAATATACATATACTATATTATCATAGCCGTTCACCTAGTCATCGACACAGTATTCACGGTACCTTAGAAAGCACTAAATTCATACACTCACATCTCATAATATATATTACTTCTTTATTATATATAATATATAGTAGATTGACTTTAGAATATCATTCTATCATTCTATCATTATATCATTATATACTATATATATAGTAGTTATATATATACACGTTATACTACTATACCCTCCCCATATCGTACCTAATTACATATTATACATATCCATATACTATACTAATACTACTTATACTACTATATGCTTTGTGGTAGTGTCGTTGTTTAGGTGTGTGTGTTGTTGTTCGCTGTGGTTGTGTAGTGTGAAAGTAATATTTTAAATATATACTCTCTTATTTATTTATATCTAAAATAAATCTTACCAGGTCGATCGAACAAACGGACATTTATAAACTCAGATGCGCGAAACGACACAATGGTGGTTTTGTCAAAAATCTAATAACATAATATAAGTTAATATAAAACGGATTGTAGCGTCTATATATAATGATTACTGGTATAACTCACATCACCCTATATCGCCTAACGTACCATACAAAACTATTAGGATCTACCTAGCTAGGTATATATATGCACTAAGTACGTATACATATAAACCTATAATACAGTATAATACCCTAACCCTATACTACCCCCGAGTACTACTACGCTACGCTACATCACTCACATACTCACTCCCATATAAGTTCGCCCGCGATATATAATTTATATATATATAATATATTATATATATACATCAATACTACCTAGTATCATATAATATAAGAAATGTAAATCCATAATTTTATATTAAATCACTAGAACTTCCTATTATAAATATATACCCGAGAGTAGATATAGTATTTAACTACTATCATACTAGTATATATATAGACCTAAAACTACTACATACTAGGAATTCTCTCACTAGTCAAATAGTTTGCAAATAGTAAATTTGAGGAATACCTATTCCATATCTAGCACACTCACTTTAAAGACAATAGTTTATAAACTCAAAATAATAAATGCATTTCATCCATCCCTCACAACCCAACAAACATTAAAATATAATTATTACCACTATCTACTATATATATATATATATACTTATATAGCACACTACCATATAATACCACTAATCATACTATAACTACTATCTCAATAATCATACTACTTAATATAACTGCTCTATATCTTACTGTATATACTATACCTAACCACATGTGGTCTACGTTGTGTGTGTGTGGATAGGTGTGTGTGTGTCTGTGTAAAATAAAATAAAAAACCACGCACGCAAAAGAAAAACATATACAGAGTCATCATGAACGATAACACAACCACTACAACATTTTAAAATAAATTTGATAATAAAAATTACTAAATAAATAAATAAATAAACACTAACACTCCTAAAAGTTTATAAAGAAAAGAACCACAAATTGTTCTTTGTGAACTCTAAAATTGAGGCAGAAAATGTCTTCTCTCGTCTTCGACATCGCTGACATCTACTCAGCAATGCGCCATCTGGTATATCAAACAGTGTCTGCGAACGGTACCCATTAACATCCATCGAATCACAATTAACAAAGACTTTATATTGACTTGCTAATAACTTTCTGTTTGGCTTTGTAACCAAGTATCTTAATAATTAATTAAAAATATATAACAACTATTAAATAAACACAAATATATTACATATAGGCTAGACCAAACTAATATAGTACCCTACATCAGATACTGACTTTGATGTTTTAAACATAACGTATATTTAATAATAATACCCTACTATATTCTTGCAGAGGGTATTTCGTGTCATCTATATTTAATAGCATGAGGCATTTACCACAATTCTACATATTAGGCCTATAATACTACTATACTAAATACTGACCTATAAGTCAAATAGAGGGCATATCTCCTACTATCATTTCTATAACCTTTTCACATTGAACACTTTCAACAAACTTAAACGAGACAAGAACCGCACAAATGGAACATATTAAAAACTTAATTAAAAAGTATCATCACAAAACTTCATTTGCAACGAGACAAGAAACGCATTTCAGTGGCTAAATCGGAAGAATGTAACAGATATAGGGTAAAGAAATATATTATTTCGGGGAAAATTCTTCCTTATTGATTATTATATAAACATAATTATTTATAACTAATCATATTAACTAACTATATTCATATACATAGAATAATTATAATAACAATCATAACTACTTACTAACTATTTATAACTATACCCATATATTACTAAACTTATACCAACTATATCATATGAAATAAATTATATATATATACATCATATATTATATACGTATATATATACACTATACCTAATACTATATATCGTCTATATAGTATCTCATAGTATATGATACCCCCCTATACAATACACTATATTATAATTATTACATAGTATATTTAATAGACCCCTTTTACTGTGTATACAATAACAAACCATATCAATAACCTGAACTTAGATGGATCAGTTTAAGCCGAAACCCAACTATAATGGTTCGCAACGATGAAAGTACAACTAATCAATCTAATTTGAGTCAGACGACTTGCCAGTAAATATTCGACTAGAGAATAACAATAGGATACCATTGCCGTCAAATGTATCTATTCTCTGGGTAAGATTTTCGCACAACAGATACTCCTCCGATACTCATTTGCCTGGCGCTGCCAAGCGACATGGGTAAACAAGTACGATATTAAAATATGCTTTTTTTTTTGGATTTTAGAATATTCTATCGGTTTGTTATCATCATTTGAAATTATTGTTAGTAGCCCAATAAGATATTGAAAAAAAACAGCATAAACACCCACATTTTCAACTGCTACCATAAAACAATAGATAATATATAATATATCTTATATATACTCATATAATATAATAATATATATATAATTATATAATATATAATATAATATCACTACTAATACATTTATATATATACTACTACTACCTATACTAAAATAATAATTCAACTATAGTATATTAATATATAAATTTATATACTATAAATGTACTATCATATTATACTATAGAAAATATAATATATAGTATTTATATCACTATTATACTTACTAATATTATTATTATTAGTACTTGAGTAATATATAACTATATATATCCGAGGACTAATAATTATATAATTATGATTATATACTATAAGAACTATATAATCCTACAACATCACTCGCCCTATACCTCTTAATTTCTATTCTACTAAGATTTTTGAAACTCTCCTACAACTCTAATTTCTTCAGATTCATCTGGGATCTCATTCACTTCTTCTCGATCGCCCAGTCAACTCGCTTTCCGGGCGTTCCGAGTCTACGGCGATATTAGCTTATATCTACCCCTGATTTATGGGTTGCCGTCATCTAAGCACTTCACGGGAGAACTAGCGGTGGTGGCGCCTTAACATAATTCAACAGCACCTTTGCACAGTATAGCACGCATCACTGAGCTCCCAAGCTCCCCCTATTGGTTCCTCTTCCTTTGCTTTACATTATGTCTAGTTTCTTTTCAAAATAGATTCAATATGGTCTGTGTTGAGAGGCCGCACGACTTCTCTTCTTATCAGTCAATAGTGTTTACTCCAGTTCTGTCTTATTTCACTGTAATACCCTAACTCTCATAATATTCTCACCCTGCAATTATAATCTCTATATTCACTTTAATGCCGAGACTCGACCCTATAGTCTCAACTCATTCAATCTGCTCCTACCTCTTACTTCTGAGCAATGCCGTCTCGTCTTCCAAATCTTTCCGATTCTATTCTCAGCTGATGCTGGATGACAGTTCGATGGGGATCGTTCAACCTGATTGTGCACAAATTAAGTTCTTACACAAACTCAACTTCTTAACACAAACTCCCTCCTCTAGAGACACTTCCAACTCCTACCCTCTTTCGAGCGTCACTCGTCTGCTCCGTCTGCACATATATTAACATCCTTAGCTAACAGTAAGAAAATAAAATGATCTCTTGGAAACCTCACATCCAAACGGTCTGCTGCAAGCAGCTGCCTCAAACGAAACTGGAGTTCATAATTATCACTAAGGCCGATGAACCTAATTTCCCTTCTTCAGTTAACTACGAAGCTAGTACAAGGGTCCTATCGCTTGTATGCTGAATGTACGACTCTCATTTACTTTGGGGGGTCTCTGGTTTCACTCGGCTTTTTTGGAAATAAAATACAAAACTAGCAAAATGCTACTAAACTTCTCTGTACATTCTCCCAGTCACTGACCCTCTACTCTTTCGGCGCGAGTGTTGGTGCTCTACATATCTCTTTTCTATAGGTACCCAGCAGCGGCAATGAGGTGCTCTCGAGGAGCCTTACTCACTGTCGTCGTACCTCCACATTTGCTCACCCCCTCGTAAACTTAACGGGTGCTGTAAAATCTGCACATGATTTGGTTGACTTATCTATACTCCAGACTTGTTCGCTATAGGCGGTGCTTCCATTCTTTAATGCCCTACATTGTTCTGTGGAATTCTCATTCATCTTCTGCTTTCTATCTCGCAACCTTAAATCTCCCCACTTCTAAAGCCTGCAGTTGTCTCATTCTGCTAATTTGCTTCAGTTTGACATCATGAGGCTGAAATCTACCCCCCTGAAATACGCGGCTACTGCCCGTAGTGTGGTACCGACGAACTCGTAAAAAAATAAACAAAAATAAAAATAAATAACAATATCTCACTTAAGGGCCACAACTATGTAAGATAAATAATCCTCATTCTTAAAGTACAAAAATATTAATGAATAGAAATGTAACAAAACGTGAATAAAAGGTAAATATACACAAACGTTGCCTTATGAAAATTAATGGAAAAAAAAGAGACTACGCATACAACTTAATCAGTCTATATACACATTACATATTATATTTATTATTATATATACCTTACCTGGTAATTATATATTTAATTAAATACAGTACTAGTATATATTATATATTATTAAATACCTACGTGTATAGTATGAACAATTAAATAATAATAATATCATCAATAACATTATAAGTATGAGAAATTATATAATAGCAATACAAATATTATACCATAGGATATAACTATATTCTACGTTACCCTAATATAAAATTTTAATATTGACTTATATATTAAAATCATATGCATTATAAGAATAATAATAAGAATAACAAAGTAACATAATATACACTATTATTTTCCATTAACATACACTAAATGAATAACTATATACACTATAATAAACTATATATATCTATATATTATATATATTATACTATACTATACATACTTATATTCCCCCTATATACTATTATACATATCTACTATATATATACTATATACCCTTATATTACTTACTATATATATACTAACTATATCGAATATTTTCACTTAATATATATTAACTTTATCCACCTCTAATACTATATATATATATTACTATTCCTTGTGTCTACGGTCGAATCATATATCCCATATATATATAATAACTATATCGATATATATTATACCCTTACACTATATATATAAGTATAATTAATAGACATAATATACTCACACTTAGTATAATAGCTAATAGTATAATAATATACCTACTAAGAAACATTCGTGTAATAATTTCCTTTTGCTTTAAATATGATGCTGACAATAATTTCGACTTTTTTGAGGTAACATATTTCTGGTAACTGTAGAGGAAACAATCTTACAATATACCTACCTACTCACACCGCCTACGACATACTATTTTTAATTATATATTCATAAATTATTCAAATATATATATTATCTATAATATGTAAGTCTATTTCATATATATATATAACTAAGCTATCCTAAATTTTATCTATATACTATATATCTAAATGTTAAAGATTTAATTTTCGAGATTCAGACCACCCAAAATCTTCAATCCTTTAAAACTGCGTTTAGGCTAATAAAAACTAAATACATTTTTGAATTCAGCGAACCATTTAATTTGCATAAAAGAAAAATTATATATTTTAATTATTACTAAATAATTAAATATTAATCAACACTTAATTAAAATTATAAGGCTAAATACACTCTAGCGTAGGTAAATTCTAGCACTTCTGACAGTGAGGCCTCCTCCTCTCCTCTCCCCTCCTCTATGAGAGAGAGAAAAAGATTTTTTATACTTTTTATTGTGAATGAAAAACATCGTTTTTCATTACTATATTATAATTATATACTATATTTATATAGTATTTTCTATGCATATTACTATAATTATTAAATATATCTATATTCTATATATATCTATATATATACAGTATAATATGTATACTATTACATATATTTATCTATTACTACCACATATATCACATACTATAACTATATTAATTTACTCAACGTATAGCTTATAAATAACTACTTATTATATCGTATTATCATAGTCTAGAGTTCCAAAGCTACAATATCCTATACTCGAAAGGCAGCACATCTACAGCTAACAACACAAATTATATATTTAAAAGGAAGCAAGAAAACAGTTTTAATGAGCGGGTTTTAATTTTTTCTTTATGCTTTAAAATTCACTGTCGAAATTTTAAACAAAAAAAATTCCCAATGTTAGGTGGCTCGAGCCGACGCAAGGGGACGAGAGGAAGAGTCACGCTCGTCTACCGGAGGACGAGGACCCCCATCGCCATCCTTTAGCGTTACCTATGCGTATCCGTCGCTTTAGTTAACGTAAATTACTAAAGTAAAGGCAATAAAATTATAACTTTGTTTAAAAAAACTAAACGGAATCCCTATAAAGGTAAACCGCCAAGATTGCAGATCGGTCTCTCGCATACGTGAGTTCTATACGGGCGCACTACATCCACCCTTGCTTTCCCTCCCGCGGCTCGTAAGCAGCACTGAACTGATGGATTTTTTTTTTTTAAAATATTCGACAAATACAATAAAAAAAAAGACAAAATAAAACCTTAAAAACCATTTTTTCAGAAAATTTACGCTGATTCAAATATATACATACACCTATTTAACTATAGCTCTGCTGTTCTCGAGTACAATGATGTCAGCTTTAGACATCTCTGACCAATCAAAATTAAATATTATGGGTACATATTATCGACCATATATTATATATGATATATGATATACCATATATACATGTGTACTATTACTATTACATTTATTATCAACGCTTCCATTTCCTTATACGACCTACAATAATATAGATATAGTACTACTATATACATCAGTATAATATACATATAGTAACCATATGCTTCATTAATATAGATCTATTATATATATTCTAAGATCATAATAAACCTAATATATGATACTATACTATAATTTATACTATATTATACATAGTAACTATATATATTCATTAATATATAAATAGTAAGGTTATATACGCAATCATGATAATATAAGTAAATTGCTATATACTATTAAATTACTACCCATTATATATAGGTATATATATAATACTTACAATATATATAATATAAATATATATATATAATCATTATATTATAATATATAATAACATTATAATAATATCATAATATTATATAACTATACCTATATATATATACTATCTATATAATAAGGATTTCTACTATATATATATTATATAGTGAAGCGTGTGCAGTTATTTCACAACGGTAGGGTACTTTAGGTTAAGGTTAGTGCTTAGTT
>JABUQX010039549.1:20000-34834 GCA_015478945.1 Trachelipus rathkii
TTACTGATATATAGTAATACTATATATATATTATACTATATATATTAATCATACTTTATATATATAATATATATATATATTAGTATATATTAGTATCATATATATATATGAATATATATATATTATAATATATTATTAGTATAATATATATATATATATATATAATATTAATACTAAATTCCTAATGTACATTAATAATAATAATAATGATAATCAATTTAACATTACATCAAATTTCATTCTTAGTTTTAATCACATCTATAAATTTAATATTACTGAGGCACCGGGTATTCATAATAATAAAAATAATAATAATATAATAATAATAATAATTAATAATAATATTAATAATAATAAATAATAATAATAAAATAATAAAATTAATAATAATAATAATAATAATTAATGAATATGAAAAGTACTTATTAATGGAAATGAGGAGACATGTTGTGGTCCGTAACGATTTCTTAGGTCAAGTGGCGGTTCCTCATGTGTATATTAAATTTAGACCAGGGACTTAATGTAAGTTTCAGTTTGCAGATGTTAGACAAAATTGGCTACCTTCAGCTTAGGAATAATGATAATGATAAAATATTTTAAAAGATAAGGATGGAGCTGTAATCGTTGATGGGAACTAGCAAGTTCATTCCTTCTTCAACTAAATCTTTCTCTCCTCATAAACCATGGTTCGATCGTGCTTGTTCTCTGGCCATTCAGGCTAGAGCAGTGCGTATCGGGGTTGGAAAAATTCTCGTTCTCCAATCACTCTCGCCATTTTCATTCATGAGAATCGTTGCAGGGATACTCTTTGACGAGCAAAGTGCGCTAACCTCCTTGGTTTCCTGCTTGAAAAATCTTTTGCTGGCCTCTTGCCAAAACCATCTCTAGCAACTTCTGTAAATCTCCCTTTCCGTCTGATGGTTCTGGTGTTAATTCTCCAATAAAAGGGGCCAATCTTTCGGCTTCCTATTTTCACTAACTCAACCCTAGACGAATCTGGCCCTCCTTCCTCTCCTCTCCTCTCAGGTGTCCTATGTCTTTGCCTGTGATTACATTTAGAATCGGGTGCATAGGCCCTTCGAAATCTAGAAATGATAGGAAGAGGGGCCCAGATGGCATTCCTCCCCCAAGTTATGAGGTTAGTGGCTCCCGCTGCTATCCCCGCCCCTCCGCCTCAACTATACTCCTATGTCTCAATGACTAGGCACTTTCCCTCATTGCTGGAAGCGCGCACATGTCCAACCTATTCCGATAAAAGGAAGCCGCTCTGATTCTTCTAATTATCGTCCTATAGCTCTCACTTGTCTTCTATCTAATCTTGAAACCCTTCTCACTCTCAACTTTAGATTATCGTAGATCTCATTCTCTTCTTTCCGAATGCCAGTACGGCTTTCAGCGCTCGATGCTCTACTGCGATATACTTTCCTATCTAACCGTTTTATGGTTTTCCGCTCTTAGGAACGACGGGAGACTTTGCGCGGTGGCGCTTGAATATCCAAAGCATTTGACCGAGTTATGCACGCTCACTGTCTCCAAGCTTCCCCGCTTTGAGTTTCTTCTTTCTCTTTTGCTTATGTATGTCTAGCTTTCTTTCAAGACGCTAAATCGGCTGATTGTTGATTGGGGCGACTTCTTCCTGTAATAGTGTTGGTTCCTCGAGTTCGGGTCTTATCTCCTACTTTATGCCTACTTTCATTAATGGATCTTCTAACCTGCATATCGAACCTCGTATCCAACTCACTATTACGATGACTCGACCCTATTCTTCACTCATTTTTCAATTCCTACTCCCCCTGTTTACTTCCAGAATGCCTATTCGTCTTATC
This sequence comes from Trachelipus rathkii, assembly GCA_015478945.1. Lineage (NCBI taxonomy): Eukaryota > Metazoa > Arthropoda > Malacostraca > Isopoda > Trachelipodidae > Trachelipus > Trachelipus rathkii. The sequence goes on from JABUQX010039549.1 coordinate 21,827, forward strand.
TTTTCCGACCTATTTCGCCGATCTGGATTAGAATTTCCGTTGTGGGGTCATTCACTTGGAAATTCAATATCTTTTGAAAACCCAACTTTCTTGCAATCTCCTTCTCTAAACGCATTCTAACTTTCCAATCTCTTTCGACGGTTCTCTTCTCTCTCCTTCTGACAATATAAACATCCTTTGCCTTAACATAAACAAAAAATGTCTTGGAAACCTCATGTCACAACGGTTGCTAGGGCGGCCTCAAAGAAACTGGGAGTTCTGTTTAGACTGCGAGACTTTTTTTCCTCTTCTCAGTTGCTCCAGCTATACAAGGGTCTCATCCGCCCTTGTATGGAGTACTGCTCTCATATCTGGGGGGGGGGGGGGCTCTGGTTTCACCCGCTTTGGATAGGGTCGAGCTAAAGGCCAAAGGCGTATAAACTGTTCTGTACTTTTTACTCTATTCAATAGGCACCCCAGCGGCAAGTGCCCGAGGGAACTTAATTTGCGTAACACCACCTTTACGACGCCCTCGTAGCACAAGGATTGTTGTATGTGCGTGCGTTCTGTGTTGATAGTTGTTACTGAAGCCCGTTCGCCGCTGGTGACTCTTCTTTCCACCACTTGTCTTGGAAGTTTTCTTCTATCTTCTGTATGTCCTGCTGAATTTAATCTTCCTCATTCCTTTCCACACCAACACAAACATATTTCACACCACACCACATCACCCACCTCATTTTTCCCGTTTTCCTTCCATTTTGTTTCAGTCACAGCTAGCAAATCAAATTTGCCCTTTCTAAATACATCCATCACCTCTCTCCCTTCTCCTCAACTGTTAATTCTCTGACATCCATTGTATCATTAAGAATTCATACATTTCGCCTAAAGAATAGAACGCCGCATACGGCGATCACGACCTTCTCGTCCGAGCCATGCATTAGCATCCTGGCAAAAGATAAGTTAGTGGGCAGCCAACCCAACTACCACCATCACTTAGTTGCTTCTACGACCACGCAGGACATAACGATGTCGGCCAAATTTTTCTCCCCCTACACAAAGGGATATTAAGGGATAGGATGTCTGTTAAGATGTTGTCCTAGAAGAGGTTGTGGATATAAGTATGTGTATATGATATGTGGGATAAAAAGATTGGTGTCCTAATATGTTGTCTGGAGATGAGTGTGGATATGAGCGCAGAACAGAAAAGGCGAACCATTGCACTGCGAATGTCATAGCATACCATAACTCAAAATGGGTATAATATTATATTATATATATAATATAATATTATTATATATATAATATATATAATATTTATATATATATATATATAATATATAATATATATATATTTTTTATATAATATATATATTATATAATATTGTTAAATATATTATTAGAGTTTTAATATTATTCAAAATTCTTAATATTTGTTCAATTAATCGGCAAAATAATCGGAAAAAATTGACGATGACGATGCGATTGAGAAAAAATATGCCGATTTTGCCGATGACGATGAACGATGACGATTAATCGTTCCATCACTAATATATATATATAATTATATATATATATATGTATTATAATATAATATTAGATTATAGGAAGTATATATATTATATATATATTATATATATATAATATATATTATATATAATATATTATATATATATTATTATATATATTATATATATATATATATATATATTATATTAAATTTTAAATATTTTTTTGGTACGTTTCAATTATTAACACTAAAGTGTCTTAAACATTCTTTATAGTTGTTTATTTCGTTAATCATTATATTAACTGAAAGTGAATCTATCAAAAAAAGAAACGTAATATCAATAGAAATATTTTTGTTATTTGTTGAGAAGATATATGAAATTACCTATTGTGACACAGTGAAGTGCCAAAATTGAAACGAAATAAAAGATAAGATAAAGAAACTACCTATTGTGACTCGGTGAAGTGCCAAAGTTGGAGGGATGTAAAAGATGAGATAGGGAAACTATCATAATAATACCGGAAACAATAAAAAAATATATACAGTAGGAGAAAATAGGCAATAAATTAAAAGAAAAGAGGAAGTGTGTCATCTTTGACTATCTCAGCAAGTACTTGGTAAAAAAGAATTGAAACACTTAAGAATGCTTTGTTGTGTTATTATAAAACAGAAATTGAGTTTGATATGCCACTATTTTTCTTCAATGGTTAATATGTCTGTTTTTGACGGGGAATTGTTTTTGCATTTCTTTTGAGAGCTGTTTTTATTTTTTTTATTTTTTTTTATTTTAAGGATTTATTGTCCATTTTTCCGAAGATGGGATTTTTGAAGCAAAGAAAAAATACTTTTCATTTTACATCCAAACACTACATTGTCTGTAACAGAGCCCCCTCCCCCTGTAGTACTAACACAAGTAGAATTCACCCTTCGGGAATTAAGGTATGTGCTTTTCTATCACTAGTATACCATTTATTTTAGAGACTTGGAGTTAAATAGCCTTATCACCAATCTATTATTATTATTTATTTTATTGTCTTGGGTTGTAATAGAAAATACAAAATTTGCTTTCTGGAATTTAAATAATTTATTTTTGGTGCATGTAAATATATATATATATATATATATATATATATATATATATATATATATATATATATATATATATATATATATATATATATATATATATTATATTAGATATATATAGTATATATATATATATATTATATATATATATATATATATATTATATTATATATATTACCGTATATATATATATATACTATATATAATATATATAATATATATATTATTATAATTTATATATATATATAATATATATATTATATAATATATATATATATATATATATATATTATATATATATATATATATATATATATATATATATATATTATATATATATTACCATTAGATATAGTGTGAAAAGAGCGTTTGTGTTTGCTAATAGAAGTTAAAACCATTCTTAAGATACCAGAATTTCTGTTAAAGCTCTCATTTATTCAAAAACTTTGAATATATATAGATATATATATATATATATATATAATATTAAATTATATATATAGTATATATATATATCATATATATATATTATATAATATATTATTTAATATATATTATATATATAATATATATATATATATATTATATATATATAAGGAGTTTTAGGGACGTTATCTTGACGGGTGACAGATTGTCACCCACCTGTAAACCTGTCAATACAGCAGTATATTTTAGCGACTTTTTTAATACTCATCTACCTTTCTGTCTACTTTTTATGTCTGCGTTTTGAAAGAGGGGGTTGCCTCCCAGGTCCCCTTCATGTACGTTCGTTAGCGGTATTTATGTATGGATTTTGTAATGTGTATGTGATGTTTTCCACCCTGTGTTCACCTATGTTCACCCTTTAGTTCTATTCAGTATTGCATCCACATTCTTTCGCTGAGCTTTTTTATGTAACATTTTTCCACACCCTGTCACTCAGTCGTACAGATATATATACTATATATATATAGTATATATATATATATATTATATATATATTATATTACTTATAATATATATTATATATTATATATATATATATTTAATTAACTTTTCTATTACTTTTTTATATATCTCATGTTCTTACTAGAGTTACTTTTTGTCGCCTTGTTTATATTTTCATGAGTCTACTTATGTTTTTCATCTCATATTGCGTAGCAGTGTTAATCAGCGATCATTTTATTTATCGGCGATCCATTGCTTACGTATTGAGTCACAAGTCGGCCATCCATCGGTGATCGCAAGCTGTTAATCGTCTTGTCGTAGCCGTCTCGTCAAGTGTCCGTTCCGCACGTCCGAGCCGCATCGCATCGCATCGCCGTCGCAAGGTTGAACCGAACAAGCCCGCGATCCCACAGTTGCCGCTTTCGTGCTCCGTTGCATTTCGAAGTCTCAACTGATCAAGTCATTGATTGTCCTCTGTCTAGTAGGCCTGCATCGACACGGAGAAGTTTCTGAGTTCGTTTTTCCATCTAGCTCTGGAGGCCTCTAAATTGAACGTGAGCTACAGAAGCTTGTATACCTCGACACCACCTATTCACATGCTTTGCCTCTTCTGTTCTCGTGGGTCGTAGCGGTGAGTAGGGTTTCACTGATCCCCCACATCCTCTATGCTGTCTTGTGCTCTGCTGAAGGTTCACAGTCTCCCTAACCTTCGAGGTCTCTTTGAGGAGTGGTCACCACTTGTCATTTTATACTACTGAGTCATGTATATGCACAGACGTTTGCGCATTCATGTATATGCATCATGCGTTTGCGCATACCATCTTCTATCTTCTGACGCGATTCATCCCATCGCAAGGAATAATAACATAAAATGCGGCGTTTTAAAAAAAGTTGACCTCTTCCAGTCATGACCGACTGTGAACTCGACCACTACCACTTAGGCAAGTGTATTGGACTTAACAGATTGGGCTCGCCTCAATGGCCGATAATACTTAAACATTTGGTCCTTATATATAAATGATTTTATGCATAGCAAAAATTTGGAATTAGCTATATCCATACTTATTCCAAATTAAATTTGGAAATTTTATAGCAATATATATATATATATATATATATATATATATATAATATATATTATATATATATATATATATATATATATATATATAATATATATATATAATATATTATATGTATATATATATATAATTATATATATATAATATATATTATATATATATATTTAATATATATAATATATAATTATATATAAGATATATTATATATAATATATATATATATTATATATATATATATAATATACAACGAGAGAGACGAGAGCGAGAGTAGAGAAGAGAGTGAGAGAGAGAGGCAGAGAGAGAGAGAGAGATGAGAAGAGAGAGAGAGAGAGGAGAGAAAGAGAGAAGACGAAGAGACGAAGAGAAGAGAGAGCAAGAGAGAGATAGAGAGAGAAGAGAGAGAGAGTAACCATCCGATACACACACATACATATACACATATTACACACACACACACACCGCACACACACACCTTTTACATAAAATAAAAATTGAGTCCTTGGATGAAGGATCGGTATCCAGAGGAGCGTTCGGGACGAAGCCCTATAAGCGACTCATGTCACAATTGATGAGTGAGTACTGAGGTAGTGTAGTATTACACTCAAAACCAGGAAAAGGCTGAGCATAACATTAAAAAATTAGATATCTATTTAGGAAAGTAATAACAATAAAAAAATAATTTAACCTAAGCTAAAGAAACAACATAGAAATAATAAAACAAGTTAAACAAGAAAAAGAATGAGGGAGGAGGAAGGAAGAAGAAGGAGAGGAGGAAGGAAGAAAAAGGAGAGGAGGAAGACTTGTAGGTTAAGGCAATCTGATGATTGCCAAATAATACTTTCTATTTTATAAAATGTATTTATTTTTTATAAACATTTTTGTTTTTACTAAAATTTTAAGAATTTTTTTCTAAAAACGTCGTAAGCAATGAGTGATTGTATATAGCGGTACCATGCAACAGGTGTGATCCGAGGCATGAGTTAGTTAAACATTACACTTAGTATAGGGACGTATCTTTGACGGGGACAGATTTGTCACCACTGATCACCCTGTCATCAGGCCATTATATTTTAGGCGACTTTTAACACTCATTTTTTTTTTTTTTTTTTTTTTTTTTTTTTACACCTTTCTGGCTACTTTTTATATCTGGCGTTTTGAAAGAGGGGGTTGCCTCCCAGGTCCCCCTTTTTTTCTGATATTATAAATATATATTATATTATATATATATATATATATATATATATAATACTATATATATATATATATATAATATAATATATATATATATATATATATATAATATATATATGTATATATATATATATATATATATATTATATATATATATTAAATCAGAAAGAAAATGAATTAGATGAAGAAAGGTTGCGGTCAGCCCCAAGTAGAGTTACGAAAGTCCGAAGTTGCTGATGCCAGAATCAAATCAAATTTCTAATAGCGAGTATATATGGTGAAGGATCTTGATGTTGCCTTTTGAGGAGAAGTAATACTTATGGAGGGATCGGTTACTGGGAGGAGCTGCCCAATACTTTTAGAAACTCCAGCGAAACCTTCTCTTAGCCCTGAAAAACTTTTTGTTTAAATTGGTAATGATCTTGAGTGTTTTTAACTTCTTGAAATAAAACTGCTTAAAATTTCTTTAATTTATAAAGAAAAACTTTGAAAAATAAAACTAATTTTTGTCTAATTGATTTTTTTTTTTACAGAAACGTTTCGGAAAATTTTGGTTGAGAGGAATTACTCGTCCGGCATTATTTAGATGGAGATGTCTATGGTAAATAAATACCTTAGGGAAAATATTAGTGATTGCAAGAAAAAATACAGGAGGGTACGTAAAATTTTTAGTTTTCTAGAAAATAAACTTTTCCATGATTAATTTTAAAAGATTAATTTTTAGCAAAGAATTAACACAAAAATCATTCAGTAGAAAGATTTTACACGTGCAGAATTTAAAAAAATACCACTATAAAGGTAGTAGTTCAAATTTAAAATAAATATAATATAAAGTTTCTTCCTTGCTTTTACATCCGGGTTTTTTTTTTTCAAGAATGCAATATAAAATCGTCTTTTTTAAGTGGAAATCTTTATATTTTCCTTTTTTTCTTTTAGAATTTGCTCTTGAATATAGATGCAACTATGGCGGAATAAAATTGACAAGATAACAGCTGTTTCGCCTCTACCACTAATTAAGGTTCTACTTGGAATTGAAAACTACTACCACCCACTTTCACCTCCTCCAAATTCTGAAGCTGTTATTAAAATCTCTGTTCATCTTACTCGCTAAACGACTTTTTAGACAGAGCGGTTCCAGGTCGACGTGCCCTTCCCTTCTTTATAGTATATATTATTTATTATATAATTATATATATATATATATGTAATATATATAATATATATATGTGTACCGGTCCAGGTCGACGTCCCCTCCCTTATCTTTTTTATTTTATATATATTTCAGTTAGTGTGAAAATTTAAAAATAATGAAAAAAGTCTTTTGAAATATTAGTAAGAGCTAGAAGCTTTACTATAGTTTTATTCAATTTATATGTAAACTGCATATCTTGTAATGAATGATATTTTATTTTTATAAAAATATATATATATATATATATATATATATATATATATATATATATATATATATATATATATATATATATATATTATATATATATATATAGTATATATATATATATATATATATATATATATATATATATATATATATATTATTATATATATATATAATTATAGTGTATCTAGAATTATTCTGGACATCCTCATAGATAATAATATATATTTGGTGAACCAAGAGTTTGTACAAATTATTTAGAAGCTTTATTATCAAAATTTGTTTCACATAAGGTGACAACTGTTTTTCAATATGTGCACCATTAGTGATTCTCAAAACATCAAGTCGATATTCCAAATTCTGTCATGTACGCTCCAGTATTTCCAATTAATTTGTTGAAATATAGGCTGATATTCTTGTTTTTAAATCAGCAATGTCTGTCACCTGGGTCTTGTACATAAGATCTTTGACGAATCCTCAAAGGAAATAAAGCGCATAGTGTGATGTCGGGAGATTTAGGCTTCCAAGGAATTGAAGTGGGTGGAGGCAGGGCCCCCTTAACCGTCTGCCGCCCTAGGCAAAAAAAAAAAAATTACCCTAAGCCATATGTAAAATTATAATATATATATATATAGTATATATATATATATATATATATATATATATATATATATATTATATATATATTATATATATAATTATATATATATATATACTATATATATATCTATATATAATATATATATATGATAGTAGTATATAAAAAATGAAGGCTACATAAGTCCTGAATTTCGTTTCACAGTGTTAAGAATATTAATTTTTATTATTTTGGCCCAGGAACTTTTAAATTTAGGTTTTAATGTTTAAATCAATTTTACTTACTTTTTTTTTATTCGTGTATTTGTATGGGTGTAAAAGAGCGTTAGTGTTTTATAACTTTATGATTTTTCATATTTTATATATTTACAGTAAATACGATTTAACTTTTTAACATTTACGGTTTCAAATTTAGGTTTTAGTGTTAGTGTGTGATTAATTTTAACCTGATTTCACGTTTGTTCGTTTTTTTGTCTGTTTGTTTGTTTTGTGGTTGCTGTATGTGCATGTAAGATCGGATTTGCACAGGCGCGGGCTTACTATCGACTTTACTAACATCTTGGCTTGCAATCTACTCTGCATCCGTGGAATCCAAATCTCTCAACCATAACCCTAACCTTTTAGCCTCCTGTCTGAGGACCCAGATGGCTAGGAATTAATCCTCAACTCGTTAATATGTCCAACTATAACTTATTTCATACTTTCCGTCTAGAGGGTGGAGTATGTGCCTATGTAAACATAAAACACTCCTGTAACACGTCTTAAGAATCTCGAATCTTCTAAACTTCGAGTTCTGTGGCTTAAAAGTCTTTTTCTTCTACTCAATAATCTTGTTGTTTCTGCTATGTTCTCCTAACAGACAGATTTTCACGCGCTTTTTTTTGAATATCTTACAACTTCTCACGAGACTGTTATATCTTCTCATCAAATTACTGAGGTCCTCTATGTTGGGGGATTTTCAATATACACAACACGAATGGTTGAGGGTCCTCTCCATATTGATTAGGTGGGAGGAGCGAAATCATTCGCATTCTCAACGACCTGGAGCAACTAAGTTAAAGACACACACACATACTCCGGAATCGTCAAACCAATCTTTGATAACCACACGACCTATGTTTTCACACTATGACTTCTCTCTATGAAATACACCACCTCGCTCTAGTTGGTTAAATCTGACCACAAAACCTTATATCTCTTAATTTCGAATACTTTTCTCCAACAGTTCCCATCCTTGCCCATAACGCCGTTTTTTCTGGCACTTTAATCGGGCCCGATTGGTTTGGCCTAACGTTCGCTTCTACACTAATCTTAATCCGGATATGACTGTTGTTCTGGTGACGCTTCGGTTCTGCCGATAGAGGTGGGAACGGTAATCGTTGATGGGATTGAGCAGTTCATTCCGTCTTCGACTAAATCTTTCTCTCCTCATAAGTCCATAGGTTCGATCGTGCTGTGCTCTAGGCCATTCAGGGCTAAGATTCTGGCGTATCGGGGAATGGGAAAAATTCTCGTTCTCCTATCACTCTTGCAAATTTTCATTCAGGCTAGAAATCGTTGCAGGATACTCTTCGACGAGGCAAAGCGCGCTTCATCAAACGAAAGGCGTAACCTCCTAGTGCCCTACTGAAAATATTTCTGGCCTCTTGCCAAAAACATTGTTAACAAACTTCTGTAAATCGCCTTTTCCTCCTCTTTATTCGATCTGACGTTTCTGTGCTAATTCTCAACTGAAAAGGCCATCTCTGTGTCTGCCTATTTTCCTCTAACTCAACCCTGGAAGATTCTGGCATTCCTCCTACTCCTCCTCCTTCTTCCTCTCAGGTGTCTATGCCTTTGCCTGTGATTACATTTGATCGGGTGCATGGACGTCCTGAAGATCTCATGAAACGTTAGGAGGCGGGTCGGACCGGATGCGTTCCTCCCGATTTTGAGAATTGTGCCTCCCGTGCTGACCCCGCCCCTCGTTCAACTCATATTCTCTATCTCAAAAACTAACACTTTCCTAGTGTTGGAAGGGCGCAAAACGTCCACACATTCTTTCAAAACTCAATTTCAATTGATGCTAAATCTTTATCTTGCTAGAATTGCCTCTCGTCTTAATCCTTTCGATTCTATTCTCACTGATCTGGATAGGATTTCCGCGTGGGTCGCCTAACCTTGTGAAATTTAATTCTTAAAAACTCAACTTCTACAATCTCCCTCTCTAAAACAGCCTTCCACCTTTCCTATCTCTTTCGACTTTTCGCTCTCTTCTCTCCTGTTGACAATATAAATATCCTTGGCCTAAAATAAACAAAAAATGTTTGGAAAAGCTCACATCACAACGGTTGCTAGGGCCGCCTCAAAGAAACACTGGCAGTTCTGTTTAGACTGCGGACTTTTTTCGCTCTTCTCAGTTACTCCAGCTTTACAAGGGCCTCATCCACCCTCGTATGGAGTACTGCGCTCATATCTGGGGGGGCTCTGGTCCTCACCCGGCTTTTGGACAGGGTCCAGTCAAAGGCCAAAAGACTATAAACTGTTCCGTATTTTCCACTTCTCTTGACCCTCTTTCTTTACGGCTTTATTTTAGTGCTTTCTTCTCTTTTCTATTTATTTATGAGCTGCAATTGCTCGGGGGAACATGACAACTGCCTACCACCACCTTCACGCCCTCGTAAACACTAGGGTGCTGTGTCTGCGCACGATTTTTGTGTTGATATTGTAACTCCAGGCTAGTCAACTGCGGGCTTCCTTCTTTTCCCACCTCGTTCTGTGAATCTTTCCATCTTCTGTTTTCCTGCTGAATTTAATCTCCCTCACTTTACAAGCTTGCGTCTGTGCTATATGCAGCGTAATTTGCGTAAGTTGTGAAACTTCTGAGCGTGACAACAGCCCTTCCTTGAATAGAGCTCTGTCAGTGAGTGGTGGTGGTGAAAACTGTAAAATCTTTCGCACTGGATATAGGTATACACCAAACACTTATATTTCAAAACATTTTTTTCGACACTAGAGATATATATTATATTATATATAATATAATATATATTATATATATATATATTATAGTTTTTTTTTTTTTTTTTTTTTTTTTTTTTTTTTTTTTTTTTTTTTTTTTTTTTTTTTGCCGCGTTCTAGCCACCTAGAGCCGCCCTCATATTCTGCCGCCCTAGGCATTTGCCTAGTTTGCCTAGTGGTTAAAGGGCTTGGTCCGGGTGGAGGTCCAAGATCCTTAACCGTCTCGATATCCCGACATCACACCTTGTAACTTTTTCCTTTGGATATTCGTCAAAGATGTGTACAATCCTCAAGTGACAGACATTGGTGATTTAAAAGCAAGAATCTCAGCTGCTATTCATCAAATTAATGTAGAAATCCTGGTTCGTACATGGCAAAATTTGGGTTATCGACTGATGTTTTGTGAATTACTAATGGTGAAAATATTGAATGTTTGTAACATTGTCATTTAAGTGAAACAAACTTTATTTTCCAAAGATTTTTAATACGTTTTTTTCAACTTCTTTGGGTTTGAACAATGATAATTGTTATGAGAAAGCTTGTCCAGGTAATTCATATTATATATATATATATATATAATATATATATATATATATTATATATATGATATAATAATATATTATATATATATAATATATATATATATATTATATATAATTTATATATATATATATATATATATATATATATATATATATATATAGATGTAAATACTGCAATTAACCAGTTTAACTTGTATAAATAAAATAACTCCTTGAGTTGATTCTTCACTTACCAGGAGTAGATCCCGGGCCTGGCGAACGGTAAGCCAAGCCTGTTTCCGTTGACCAAACGATGAGCTTAAAAAAGATACGCGACTTAACCTATGAAAGTGCTTTACTCTATTCAATAGGAAATAAGGACCGCCTATGGCAGAACAGATACCTCAGCCACGCACCTCCGCTTGCACTCGGGTCAAAGCAACACAGGACCCATGTAAGGAGACAACTCTAGATCGGAGTATAATTTGTATAGATGAAAATACTGCAATAACCGCAGTTTAACTTGTAGAGATAAAATAACTCTTTGAGTGATTCTTTCACTAACCAGGATTAGATCCCGGGCCCCTCTGCGAAACGATATGCAAGCGTGTTCCAACTGACCAAAACGATGAGCTAAATAATACCAGCGACTAAACCTGGAAAGAGTGCTTCTATTCATAGGAAATTAGACCGACCATGGCAGGACAGAATACCTCAGCCAGCATTACCACTCACACTCGGGTCAAAGGCCACACATGGACCCATGTAAGAGACCCAACTCTTAGATCGAGTATATTTTGTATAGATGCAAATACATGCAATAACCGCAGTTCAACTTGTATAGATAAAATAAATCCTTGAGCCATAGGCGGTCGCTTATTCCTATTGAATAGAGCACTCTTTATAGGTTTAAGTCGCGTATCTTTTTAGGCTCATCGTTTGGTCAAGTGTAACACCTTGGCATTACCGGTCGCGAGTCCGGATTCTAATCCTGTAAGTAAGAATGCACTCAAGAAGTTTTTTATATACTTATTATATATATATAATATATATATATATATATTATAATATATATATATATAATATATATATATAATATATAATATATATATATATATATATATATTCTCAAAATTCATCCAAAAAAAAATTATTTGCATCACTTAATTCCTACAAAATTAATGGAAAAATATTACATTAAACAAAATCTAAACAATTTTAATACAGAAGATATTACTATTTATATTTTTTATAATTGCTATATTTTTTACAGTTTTTATAGGTCACTTTTAAGATTAATGGGTCCTTTTTGTCAAGCTATGAAAACTACTCGTTATATAAGTAAAATAAGTAGTTTTCATAGTATGACATTTAAGGCTCCATTAACCTTGCAGAGAAACCTATGGACATTTTTATATGGGTTGGTTTAAACCAACCCATATAAAAATGTCCATAGGTTTCTCTGCAAGGTTAATGGAGCCTTAAATGTCATACTATGAAAACTACTTATTTTACTTATATAACGAGTAGTTTTCATAGCTTGACAAAAAGGACCCATTAATCTTACAAAGAAACCTATGAACATTTTAATAGAGAAATAAGTAAGCGAAAAGATTCCTAAAGCAACTTGTTGAAATGATGTTTCACCGAAAAATATTGTAAAATTTGTAAACATTTAGTGTTATCTTGTTTTTTGGGAGCATTGTAGAACTCTCTCTG